>MCJB01051574.1:296073-398645 GCA_002018475.1 Nicotiana obtusifolia | reverse complement strand
CGTCTTATGAGCAAATGTTCAGAAAAAGTATATATGATTTCATTATCGAGCCTGAAAACTTGCCAGCCAAACCATCTTCTTCAATCCTGTGAACTTTAGCTAATAATGACTCAAAGATTGAGCAGTATTGCTTCATGATTACCTCCAATCCTAGGCATTTTAGGGAATTTGTTGTTAAAATTTATTTGATGGCATCTTTAACTTGGAAATGCAGTTAGAGCCTTTAAATCACAGGAGATCTTCTGATGAGGATCAGGTTTAAGCTGAGATTGCTCAATGTCGTTAGCATTTAATGGTCCTTTCAAATGGTATTGAATAACCATGTTTGACACAAAACTTCCATGTCTACAATTAAAAAGCTTTTAAAGTATCATAAATGTGCATGATCTCACAATCTGACAAAGGAAACATGTTATTGTGTTTAGAACTCCTTTGAAATTTAGCTAATAATTACTCGAAGAGTGAGCAATATTGCTTCATGATTTCCTCCAATGCTATGCATTTTAAGAATCTTGTTTTGGAAAATTTATTTTGTCGGCATCTTTAACTTGGAAATGCAGTTAATCAAAGAACTTCTGATGAGATCAAGCTTAAGCTGACATTGCTCACTGTCTTTAGGCATTTAATGGTCCTTTCAAGTGGTGTTGAATAATCACGTTGATAAAAACACCTCCATTAAAAGCTTTTAAAGTGTCAAAAATGTGCTTGATCTTGCAGTCAGATAAAGGAAACATGTTATTCTTTCAGGGAACTACCTTTTTTGCGAGTATCAACAAACGGCTAAGATGTCGTTTTATTGCTTCTTCCATGACAATCGTTGCCATAAGAAATCAATGTGAAACTTATTGCCTAAAACAAAAATAGTAAACAAGGACAGATTATTTGCAAGAGATTTAGATAAAATTTTCACATGTTTCTTACTCAGAAGTCATAACTATATAAACATCTCATTCTAGTTCATGTAAATTTTAACAAGGTCAGATCAAATGCAGAAAATATTTAGATACAATTTCAGCGTTTTCCTACTCATTACTACATAAACATCTCATTCTAGTTCATGTTCTAACTTCCTTGACTTTCCTTCTGCTTTGAAGTTTTTCATAGTTTGAGTGGAAGATCTACACTGAATTCATTTAATCCTATGCAGCTTATGGAGCGGAGAGGTTTTGGAGAAGAGTATATAAAACGTTATAAAATGATGACAAGGTGAGTAATATTTGCTTTCCCACCCATTCTTTTCCTTTTATAATTTCTTGTTTATGCATTTTCTTAAAGAATAAAGGGATAAGGAATGGGATGAATGAGATTGCCACATTAAATTTAGAATCACTTAAACTTTTTTTATTTTGCTTTTACATTCTTAGGTTTCAGCAAGAGAGTACCTTTACTAAATTCTTGTTTATGGTACTGCCTATTTGAAAAGGTTTTTAATCATATCCACCCCCTTTAAATCTTCATAGATTTTACCATCAGAGAGTTCCTCTTGTTATTCTTGTTTGTGGTACTGCCTGTGTTGGCAAGTCTACTATTGCTACACAACTAGCACAACGGCTGAACTTGCCAAATGTCTTGCAGGTATCTTCCTTATAGATTTTCTTCCAAATTTCTTATTTGGATGTCGAAGCATGTATTCTCTTGCTTGCTTATCCATTAATGTATTTCTTTTTCCTGACAGACAGAAATGGTGTATGAATTGCTGCGCACGTCAACAGAGTATTTGCTACCTCTGCAGATTTTATTTTCAGATTTTATACATTTTACCTGCAGTTATCTTATTGTCATGTCTGTTGACATAATTACTCAAAGTTCTTCTGAGATCTCTGTGCCAGTCTAATAGTTACACACCTTGTAAATTTATGTCAGTGCACCTTTGACGTCCCCTCCAGTATGGGCACGAGATTTCAGCTCATCTGAGGAGCTAATAACTGAATTTCGCAGGGAATGCAGAATAATATGGAAAGGTATAGTTTCCGGCCTTTCAATATAAATAGTTGCTTCAAAGCATATCAAGTAATTTGATCTATATCTCACAACTCACCATTTACATAGGTTTGGCTGGCGATTTGAGAAAAGCAATGAAAGATGGTAAACCGATTATAATTGAGGTATCATAATGTGTCTCCTCTGACAGCTTACTTGTAATGCTTACTGCTTAGTTGTTTCTTGAAGTGCCCTTTCTGTTTTTCTCTTTCTCTTTTCTTTTCAAGATCTTTTTGAACTCTTTGATTGGGAAAGATGGATGGTGAGTAGCAGACAGCGAGTCCTTGAGATTAAAAAGTCCAAGTTCTTAGAATTTACTTACTAAAGAAGCTCCTACAGTGTGCTGCATATCTTTATCTATACCTTCAAACCTGAAGCTATTCAGTGCCAACGCCGCTGGAACTAAGCAGGAAGTTACTAGCTTTATAAAGCACCAGAAAAACGTGTTCGGTGACCCTTATTCTTTAACGATGCAAATTCTTCAATCTGCATAGACATGAAAGTTTGAAACTAAAATCATTAGAAGTAGAGTCTTTTTAGTTATTATTCTCTCTCGGCAGAATGACAGTGGATAAAACCACAATAAGTCTCACATGTTATAGAAAGGCATCACAATGAGATTTAGATGCAAAGTTATGAGAATTGTTGATGGAAGCTTTGTATAACATCAACTTATTCAACAATTAATAGCAAATATGAAGTTTCCTTATTCAACAAATGATAGCAAATATGAAGTTTCCTTATTCAACAATTGATAGAAACAATGAAGTTTCCCTTTTGCTTTCACCTTCAATTTTCCAGAGATGATTTGACATTCAGTGATCCCTCTTGCATGGTTTAACAATGGCAGGGAATACATTTAGATCCTAGAATATACCTGATCGAAGAAGAGCATAAATTACTATTACCGCCTCCTGTAGACCATGAAGAACTGAACTTTTCGAAGGTAAAAGACCACAAGGAAATACAAAGGGAAAGCAATCCCAGTACTGACCTTGGTAGTCAGAGTGATGGTAAAGATCACTATCCTGAGAATGTTGGTTCAGGAGCAGGATCATCTTCTGAGTTAGAGAAGATAAGTAATTCTCTGAAATCCATGGATATTGTCGATAAGACTTCTGAAGACACAGGTACATCTTGCTGCAACTTTGCCACTTTCGTTTTTTAAAAATTTCCTCCACTCAAGTTCTCCCTTTTTTTGCCTTTTAAATTCTTTGGCAGAATCGAAGCTTCCTCGCAGACTTTCTGACGATGCTGGTGAAACAGTTAAAGATTCAGGAGTAGATAGAATTCCTGCTTGTAGAAAACAAACTTCCAGTGGTCAACCAATATTTGTTCCTATAGTTCTAAGGATGGCTGACTTTGACCATAAGGTGGTTAAGATTCTCTTAGTGTTGTTAATCTTCAAGATATACAATTATGACCAAGTGAACTAGAGTATTTTGCTACTGAGTTTGTGTCTATTTCCTAATCTTATTCATACTTACTTGAAGTCAAGGAGATAGTAGTTGTTGTCTTACCTTTCAAATTAAGTATCCTCTTTCGCCTCCTATTTCAATCATTCCCTATGGCAATGGGCGCTTTCCATTTTTCCATGTGCTTCCTCACTCATATTCCTCGTCCTCTCCTTACTTCTTTTCTGGAGTAGCTACCTGTCTTATCCACTATAGATAAATTTATTTCTCACACATCATGCCAACTTCACATATGAGCTCACAAACTTGTTATTCCAATTGAGTAACAACCAAACCACAGCTTCTACTGGGTAAGAACCTGAGAATTGTTGGGAAGCCAGTAATAGGGTGGTGGGAGGGGAATAGGATTTGGTGATTGTTCACATACTGACTTCCCTGACCAGAATGCTCTTTGTCGTTGCACTTCTTACAAGTGCCACATTCTCTTTCTCGTTACTAATTTTATATGCAAGTAATTGATCAGTTCTTAATATTATATCTTATATTGACATATGTGACACAAATTAAGGAATAGGACTGCTCCTCAATTTTCTGTATTTTTCGCTGCTTAACTTATTGAGGAAGCTTTTTACTTTTAACCAATAACCAGGCATGTCTGGAGGAGTGGCTAGCTACTCGTACTTTCAGGGAGAAGCTTCCTGCCCAGGTTTCAAATGCTTTTAAGCTCTCATATATATCGTTGCCTGCTGGTGGTACATATCCATCTGCATATAATTTATTATATCTAACTAGGTGTGTTTCGATATAATTTGGTGCCTGATCTTGCAGACACATATATATCTTGTACTATATTCAGAGCTTATTTATCTCTGTTCAGTTTTATTTATGTCTACTTTCTTTCTTTTTAAGCGAATGAGCAGTTGATTTTGTAGATTGATCTTAACAAATACATGCTTATGGGGCATGTTCCCTCGATTTTCCATTTAAAATTTATAGATCCTTCTCTACCAAAAACAAAAAAGGAGGAAAAATAAAAATAAAAAGAACATCGAATGATTGTTCTCTATTTATATTTATACTTATAATGAAACTTGCACACACGCGGGACATAGTCTATTTGTATGCTTGTGAAATTTTTCCCTTGTGTTTCTTGTTCTTTAGTTGTTAATTAACTTTAGAAACTTCTTTTCAGGATAAAGACAAAGTAATAACTAACTTGATGACTATTCAGGACTACTTGTGTTCCTTTACATCACAGGTATGATGCTTGTTTTCTTTGCTTCCATTAGATAGTTTATTTGATAAAGAAGATTGAATTTTTATTCACACTTTTCAAGATGAGGAGTTGTACTATTCTTTCTGAACAGGGTTTGACTGCTGTTGACGTATCAGCTGCAACACTTCCGCAGACGCTGGATTGGCTACATAATTATCTTTTTGAGGTAATTTCCTGTTGTATTATTCTTTTCCAATGGATTATTATGTTAGATACTTCACCGGGTTACTGCTGATATCATCTGGAGAAGTTTGTATTGATTTGTCTGAAGTTTAAGAAGCTTGTTGCATAATGAACGTAGCCATACTCTATTACTTAATGAATGTAGACTTACTCTTACGTAATGTATATAGCAGAATTATAGGGATTCACAACAAATCTATAGGATTTCCTTTTTGATTCTTTCTATAGTTAGGGCTCTATGTACTAGTATATGTACTTGTTATCTCTTGACATAATATACATTGAAATTGCTCAATCCTATATGTATTTTACATGGTATTAGAGCGGGTTCTCCGGCTTTACCGGCTTTACCGGCTTTACCGGTTTTAGATAGAGAACTTACCGAAACTGTCAGTTAGGGTCAGAATACTTTTGAAGGATTTGGAACTTGAAGTTTAACCATCACCACCAACCTAGCAAAGACCTTCTACCCCAGATCTGCATAACCCCAGAATCCGGTGGGCGGAGTAGGCACGAGTGGATCTCACGGCGCCGAATGAAGCATTTCCGACGCAGTTTATAGAAGTAGCGCGTAGAGGCGTGTGGGTTATCGGAATCAGGTCAGCTTGGTTCTCCAGCATCGACTTGACATTTTCGTCCAGCGTATGGTGTTTGTTTGTTCAGCAAACCTCGGTCATGACAATCTCTGACCGTCCCAGGTTCGGTTCATAGTGTCGAAGTTTTTTCACCGTTTCTCTATTGTGTTCAAATTTTATTTTATTTTGTGATTGCTCGATCCTTAGTAGTGAACCAACTTTCTGTGGTGGAACTTTGGCTCTTTTTTTTTTTTAGCTTTGAGATTAATCTGTTGGTTAGTGATTCTTGGTTACATCGTTGGATAGTGTTATTCTGGTAGAGCAATTTTGAGCTTTATTGGCTTTTCTGACATTTATATTAATACTTTGGAGATTTTTTGGAAAGATGACCATAAATAGTAAGCAGGGAGGAAACAATACTACAGCTCCTAGCCCAACAATTTTGGTCTCGGATGAGTTTCTAAAATTTCTTCAATATCATAATTCAATTAAGGAATCATCTTCAGTTACTGTTTTTGCTGGGTCAGATAAAACATGTCTTGTCACCTCTACAAATAAATGGGTGATTGATTCAGGTGCCACAAATCACATGACAGGTAATCCAAATATTTTTTCTAGCTTTCGGTCACACAAGGCGCCCTCTCCGGTTACTGTAGCTGGTGGATCAACTTGTAACAATATTGGATCTGGGATTGTTAAACCAACTTCCTCTATTACCTTGTCATCTGTATTAAGTCTACCAAACTTGGCCTTTAATTTGGTATCTGTTAGTAAAATCACCAGAGACCTTAATTGTTGTATCGCGTTCTTTCCCGATCATTGTTTGTTTCTGGATCTTGCAACGAGACATGTTATTGGTAAAGGATATATGTCCAGTGATCTCTACATATTTGATAAATGGGAGCCACGATCTAGTCTGTTGCATGTTCCAGTGTCATGTCTCCTTTTGAAGCACATTGTCGATTGGGACATCCCTCTCTACCTCTGTTGAAGAAGCTTTGTCCTCAGTTTCAAAATATTTCTTCATTTAATTGTGAGTCATGATTTGCAAAACACCATCGCATCTCGTTAGGTCCAAGGGTAAATAAGTGAGTTGAATCAGCTTTTGAGTTAGTTCATTCTAATGTTTGGGGACCATGTCCTGTTGTTTCTAAAAATGGGCATAAGTATTTTTTCACCTTTGTAGATGATTTTTCTCGAATGACTTGGATTTATTTTATGAAGAGTCGTTCTGAAGTATTTACTCACTTTTCTTCCTTCTGTGCTGAAGTCAAAACTCAATTCAATGCTTCGGTGCGAATTCTAAGGAGTGATAACGCTAAAGAATACATGTCAGAGTTATTTCAGTCCTGCATGAGACAGCATGGTATATTACATCAGTCTTCTATGTGTTGATACACCCTCTCAAAATAGAATTGCTAAGAGGAAGAATAGGCATCTACTTGAGACATCTCGGGCACTTTTGTTCCAAATGAAGGTTCCTAAACAATTCTGGGCTGATGCGGTCTCTACGACTTATTTTTTGATTAATCGCATGCCATCTACTGTGCTTGGTGGTAATGTACCTTATAGTATTCTTTTCCCAAACAAATCGTTATTTCCAGCGGAACCTAAAGTGTTTGGATGCACATGTTTTGTTCGAGATGTTCGACCATCTGTTACCAAGTTGGATCCCAAGGCATTGAAGTGTGTTTTCTTGGGCTATTCTTGCCTTCAGAAGGGTTTTCGATGTTATTCTACTGAACTTGGCAAATATTTGGTGTCAACTGATGTGGTATTTTTCAGAGACTACACCATTTTTCTATGCACCTCCCTTTTCTAAAACAGGGGGAGAAAACGAGTTGCTAATATGTCAGGTTACCCGTGCTTTGACAGAACAACGAGACGATGTTCCTCCAGCTCCTAGTTCTTCTACTAAACACCAATCAACTAGTGTACCTTTAGCACCTGCTCTAACTGTGTTAGCAAGACCGCTAATTGTTCAAGTTTACTCGCGGAGGCGAGAGACAAATGAGATATGTCCTGCAACAGCTCCTTCTTCATCAGATCCTCTTCCGCCTAGTCCTCTAGAAGACCTTGACCTTCCTTTTGCTTTTCGCAAAGGTATACATACTTGCAAATCCACATATCCCATTGCTAATTTTGTTTCCTATGACCGCTTATCCTCTACGTCTAGATTTATGATTGCTTCTCTAGACTCCATCTCGGTACCCAAAACAGTGAAGGGGGCTTTGCATCATCCTGGGTGGTTTGATGCAATGCTTGAAGAAATACATGCCTTAGAGGATAACCAGACATGGGATTTGGTGGATTTACCCAAAGAAAAAAAACATGTGAGATGTAAGTGGGTCTTCAACAGATGGTTCCGTGACAAGACTTAAGGCTAGACTTGTGGCTAAAGGGTATGCTCAAACTTATGGGGTGAATTATTCTGACACCTTCTCCCCGGATGCCAAACTCACTTATGTCCGCTTATTTATTTCTCTAGCTACTTCCGAAAATTTGGCCTTTACACCAGTTAGATATTAAGAATGCGTTCCTTCATGGTAACCTTCAAGAGGAAGTGTATATGGAGCAACCACCCAGTTTTGTTGCTCAGGGGGAGTATGGGAAAGTCTGTCATTTGAAGAAGTCCTTGTATGGCTTGAAGCAGAGTCCTCGAGCTTGGTTGGCAAGTTCAGTGAAGTAGTTCAGGAGTTTAGACTGAAAATGAGCAAGTGTGATCACTCAGTATTCTATCGGCAATCAGCAGCTAGCACTATTCTCCTCGTTGTGTATGTTGATGACATTGTTATCACAGGAAGTGACTATGCGGGGATCTCTTCCCTCAAGTCTTTCCTGCATACTTTCATACAAAGGACTTGGGCATGTTGAATTATTTTTTGGGAGTAGAAGTAAATAGAAGCAAGAAGGGAATTATTTTGTCTCAAGAAAGTATATTCTTGACTTGCTTGCAGAAACTGGAAAGTTGGCAGCTAAACCCTGCAGTACTCCAATGGTTCCTGATGTACATCTTATGAAAGATGATGGCGAGCCTTTTGACGATCTAGAGAGATATATGAGGTTAGTTGGAAAATTAAACTACCTTACTGTGACTCGTCAAGATATTGCTTTTGCGGTAGGTGTTGTTAGCCAGTTCATGTCTGCACCAACGGTCAACCATTGGGCAGCTTTGGAACTGATTTTATGTTACTTGAAAAGAGCTCCTGGACTAGGCATATTATATAGCAATCATTGCCATACTCATATTGAGTGTTTTGCAGATGCTGACTGGGCTGGATCCAAAATTGATAGAAGATCAACTACAGGGTATTGTGTCTTTGTTGGAGGGAACCTGGTATCGTGGAGGAGTAAGAAGCAAAGTGTTGTATCTCGATCCAGGCAGAATTCTGAGTACAAAGCTATGTCACAGTCTACGTGTGAAATTATGTGGATACATCGAAATTGGATTGGAGCATCCAATACCAGAAAAACTCTGGTGTAACAATCAAGTTGCCCTCCATATTGCATCAAATCCGGTATATCATGAAAGAACTAAGCATATTGAGGTTGACTGCCATTTCATTCGTGAAAAGATTCAGGAGAACTTGATTTCCACTGGCTACGTGAAGATAGGAGAGCAACCAGCTGATTTGTTCACAAAGGCGTTGAATGGAATTCGAGTTGATTATTTTCGTAACAAGCTGGGCATGCTCAATATCTATGCTCCAGCTTGAATGGGAGTGTTGCATAATGAACGTAGACAATTTTGTTACTTAATGAATGTAGACATACTCTAATGTAATGTACATAGCAGAATTATAGGGATTCACAACAAATCTATTGGATTTCCTTTTTGATTCTTTCTATAGTTAGGGCTCTATGTACTAGTATATATACTTGTTATCTCTTGACATAATATACATTTAAATTGCTCAATCCTATATGTATTTTACAAAGCTAAAAACAAATAGATATACAATGTTAGTCAAAATCATTGTGTATTTTACTCTTACACGGGCTGGCTGGTAGGAAAATATATGTTAAACAAAAAGATTTTTTCCTCCTGCTTCCAGTGTCTTGAGCAAGGTTTCTAGGGGAATCACGAGCAAAGAGCAAGAGAGCTGCCAACCATATTCTTGATGAATAAGGTACTTATCTAACTATTATGTCTAACCTTCTTAATTTTTTCCCTCACAGCAGCAAGAGTATTTGCGTAACATTTAGCTACCTTAATCGGAAGCTATCTCTACTATGCTATCTTCTCTATGGGGCATTCACCAAATTCAATATTGTCTATTAGTTACATCTTCAACTGATCTATGGAGTTCCACGTGTTTTTAGAGTAGCTTCATTATTTGGCATCACAGAAATCATCCTTGCTGGTCTTCGAAATGGAAAGTTCTCCTCTAAGAGTACCTGGTTACATAAAACGATGCAGCTACCATCTAGTGGCCTAGCTCAATGACCCTTTAACTAATGAAGGGATTGATTTTATTCTAAGCCTAATATAATCGCTATACACGACTTCTTCTTTTCTTGGTGATTTTTATATCATTTTTCCATCAGCAAACTCGGGTAAGATGCATGTACGAAACAATTTATATATAGTAATGATTTGATTGCTAAAAATATTGGTTAAAGCGTCATGAGCTTTAGAAAACTTGTATAGTAGCTCCTATTTTATGTATACCTTCAAAATATTGATAATTTAGTATTGGAAGATATGATGGACACAAAGGATCATATATAGTTTGATTTAAGATATGTATATGGACATATAAATGTTTCACGATTATGTTTGAGGCGATACATACGTCCTTATAATGTATTAGCTTGTCCCAAATGATCATAGGGACCAATTATTTCGTACCAAATTGGTGAACTCCTTCCTTTCCTCTTACCATTTTACAGGTTCTGAGGACGACATAGAATGCCCGGATTGAGCTAACTACTTTCCCACCAAGGTAGTGTGGTGGCTAGCTAGCTTTTATTTTTTGTGTATTTATATTCTTGTAATCAAAGTCTAAAACGGTTGTAGTAGAACATTAGCTAGAGTTGGCTCCATGTACCGACTTTATATGTATATGTTGACACTTGGGGTTAATTATGTTGTTGTTTATGTATAACTGTTGTATGATGGTACGAGACTGCCATATACTCCATTTGTATGTACTGATGGTAGAGAGTCACCTAAAACTCCACTATGTGTTTTAGGTTTTCTCTCTTGTCATGTTTCGAGAACTAGGGATATATGCCCAGTTATTACTACTGTTAGGGTTTTGCTTGGTGTGCATAAACATCGATCACAGACTGTTCAAAGGATGTAAAATGAGAGAGGTACATGCATGGAATCTATGTTCTAGGGTTTATGAGAACCAAATATTTTCAAACGACATAAATATACATGCTCAATGTTTGGAACAAACAACATCAATGAGCATAAAGACAATTTTCGTGGTAGAGATCAGCAGTATGATTCTACCAGTGAAAACGCATAATCAGAAATTAATACAAATATTAAGTGGTAACCTTCTATAATACAGATAGACATCTCTATAACAGCATTCCTATATAATAGTCATTCACTATAAAAATTAAGTTTTCTTTGGAATCGATCTCTCTATGATATTTTTTACCTATAAACAGCCACAAACCATATTTATAGTAGAACGCTTTTTGTAAAATTACCCCTCTACATTAGCCATATAGAATCTTTAAAATTATTAATATAATCCAAAATATCTGCATACAATCTTTCCATAAGTTTCCATCTTGCATAATTATAATATTTGAAGATTTGCACGTAATATCTTTTCTATTAGACAATACCAAAATATTTAGATAGAATATTCAATTACTAAGCTCTTAGATTGCGTTTAAGAAAAATGAAAGTTTGCATACAAATTTTTGCCGATTCAAGCATTATATCGCTAGTAAGAGAATAGAACCTACGAAACAAGCTACAATTAAAAATTTCTTCCATCAATCTTCCATTTGGTGTCTTTGATGCGACCGATTGCTAAAACAAGAGTCGCCGAATTGACATTAAAATTATACTCGGATAATCGAGGTGCTTCCTGGCGGTTACTGGTCTCTCGAAGTTGTTTTTCGGCAACGGTCTCCTGTTCCTTTGGATGGGATCGTTTCTGTTTTCCTGTCTTGGGGATTTGTGCCCCCTCGGGACAATCCTTCGATCGGGACAATCCTTCGATCTTCTGGGTATGGCCGGTGTCTATCTCGATTCGACCTTGGTTCTCGATAGTTATCCCTTAGAGATCGATCAAAAGTTCTGATAGGGTAGGAAGAGCCCGATGGAACCCCGATCTGATCATCTTCTACCTTGATCTTCGACTGGTACCGGTTGTGAATGTCTGCCCAAGTGATGGCTGGGTACTCAATCAAGCTCTGTTTGAGTTGCTGAGATGCCGCAGAACTTCTGGCATTGAGCCCTTGAGTAAAGGCTTGCACGGCCCAATCATCTGTAACCGGTGGCAGGTCCATTCGCTCTATTTGAAAGCGAGACATGAACTCTCTTAGCATTTCGTTGTCACGTTGTCGAACTTTGAATAAATCTGATTTCCTCGTTTCAACCTTAATGGCGCCCGCATGGGCTTCGACGAAGGTATCGGCGAGCATGGCAAAGGAATCAATAGAATTTGGTGGTAAGTTGTGATACCACGTCATTGCTCCCTTGGAGAGAGTCTCTCCAAATTTTTTCAGGAGGATGGACTCGATTTCATCGTCTTCGAGGTCGTTTCCTTTTATAGCACAGGTGTAAGCCGTCACGTGCTCGTTTGGATCCGAAGTCCCGTTATATTTAGGAATTTCGGGCATGCGAAACTTTTTCGGAATTGGTTTTGGAGTGGCGCTGGACGGAAAAGGTTTTTGCACAAACTTTTTCGAGTCCAAACCCTTCAACACCGGAGGGGCTCCCGGTATCTGGTCTACCCTTGTATTATACGTTTCAACCTTCTTGTCGTTTGCCTCGATTCTTTTTTCACCCGTCTCGACCCGTTTAGTCAACTCCTCCAGCATTTTGATAATCCCGGAATTGATTCCGGAACCGTTTTCATCTGGTTGCGCTGTGGTCCGCTCATTTTGTTGGGCTACCCCTCGAGAAGAAATGGCTTCAGCTCCGCTCGGGTTCCGATCGCGACTTTGTAATTGGGCTATGGCCGCTTGCTGGGCTTGCACCATATCAAATATTACTTTGAGGCTGATTTCATTTCCTCCACTATGTTGGATCCCTGAGTGATTTTCCCCCCGAACGCTGTTTGATGGGCCAGGGGTCTGATCAGCGTCAACTGCTATTTGGGAGTTGGCGTCGATCAGGACCTCGTTCCCGGGCATAACATTGTTTTCGCCTTGGTGGTTAAACTCGTTGTTGACGGGGAGTGAGTGCGACATGATTGTGCTGTGATTTGAAAAACAAAAGGTTCTGCAAAGAGCAAGTGTAAAAAAGTGTAACAGAGAATTGTATCAAAAAATTCACTAATATCCTTAGCTCCACGGTGAGCGCCAAACTTTTTACCCTTAAATCCGAGTAACAATTGAATTTGTTCGTAATGCTAAGGATGTACGAATTGATTTGATACAATGTAAGATATAATGTAAAGCAATTGAAATTTAATAAGCAAAAGAACGATCAAACCGCTGTATTTGAATGAATTGCTGATAATGGAATGAAACACAATAAAGGATGATTGATATTGATAAATGACAGCTGAAATATTTAGTATTTTTCTCGTAACTGTCGTGTGTTACAATGAAGGTAGGTACCCTTCTTATAGGTAAAAGAAGACTCCTCAATATGGTAAAAACCTAATTACAAGATAAAATCCCTTCAATTACGGGGTGGAATCCCTAAAATAATCGTTTAACGTCTATGACGGTTGAGATCTTCACTCCCGCCGAGATATCAGGAATCCACGAGATATCCGGTTGAAACTGATCTTTCGTTACGAGGTGTGCCTTCGCCGACCGATGCCGATTGCCTTATCTCGGTTGCTCCAGTTTCGTACCCGTCTTGCTGACCCCGGATTGAAGCAACCCGATCTTGCATTGTGCCCTGGCCCGATCCTCTTTATGCGGTCGATTATATCCGACCCAATACAACGTTAGTGCGAAAACACTATTAACTATTGATCCAGCTTGTTAACCAGGTTTCTGTATTATTATTTATTAAACGGGTGGAAATAATACCCTCGAATAATTGGAAAAAAATCTCTTTAGTATATCTTTTGGAAGTTAGTCTTTGAAATTCACGAGAAGACCCTACCCTCTGATTCCGTCAAAATAAGATTCCGATGGAGTAGTATTTATATTTTCCAATTCAGCAAATCAAACTTCGAAACTCACATTCAAATTCCCCTCTCTTTGCTATCATTACAATTCATAATTTCAGAAATTTGAGTTTATCAGCTCCATATTTCGTTGTTTTCTCACCATGACAAGTGAAGAACTTCTAATTATCGATCCTTTAGACCTCCAATTTCCATGTGAGTTTCTTCCTTTATGTATCTTTTAATTTTAATACTCGCATGATTCAATTTCGTTTCTGGAAAAAACGGAATCAGTTTCAAAATTTTGCTCTCCTAGGGTTTTGATTATTCTCTTTTTTTTTGGTTGTTTTTGTTATTTGGAAGTCGAACTCAAGAAGTCAATTTCGAGCTCTTTTGAACTGATCAATAAGACTGATAATCACGTTGCTTTCAAGGTATATATATTCTTACTTAACCTCTATTATACTGACGTTCACATGCGGAATTGTGCCCCTTTCTGTTTTAATTTCTGGTGTTTTCGTTGTTTTTGAAGAGAGAGATTGTGGTAGGTTGATTGTCAGCGTCATGGGCGGATTTAGGGGGGCGGAAGGGGGTTCTGACCCCTTCACTCTAGAAAATTACGCCGTACAAATAAGGCAAAATTCATTTTGTGCCTCTATATATTATATTTTGAATCCCCTTGCCACACCCCAAAAGCATAGCTTAGTGGTTAAGGGGTTCAAACCTTTGTGAGATTGCCAGTTCAATTCCCACTGGCCACAGTCCCTATTAATTTTTTAACTTGTTTTTTTTGAACCCCTTGGCAGAAATTATGCCTCTGCCACTGGTCAGCTAATTTATAGTCCGACTATAATTAATTTTAAGGAAATACTGAATAGAGCGGGATGGAATAGAGAATTGTATAGACGAGGAGTGAGTGCCGAGAAATCATATAGCCGAGTCCTACTAGTTTGGGCCGGAGATAGAAAAAGTTTACCTGCTGTGGTGTTTGCACCAAACTATTAAATACACGATAGTTTTTTTTATAAATTTCCAAACCCAAAGAGGTTTTTAGAAGGTTAAAAGGTTCGTTGAGTGCCTCAAGGCTATGTCATAATAGATCCAAAATAGAAGAGAAAGTAGGGTTGATTATATCAATATGTATCTCACTTTAATAGTTACTTCTAAAGGTTTTACTTGGTTTGGTGCAAACATTAGGTGCGGGTAAGTTTTACCTATTTTGTTTTTAAAGAGGAGAAAAGGCTGAAGTCCTTATCTTCACTCAATTCTGAATTTTTTATTATGATTTATGAGGAAGATCTTCCTTGATAAAGGAAATGGTCATTTAAATGTTAGTGTTATAAATTTGTGATATTCTGGCTAAGGGGGATTTAATACTGTTTTGAAAAGGATAAATTATGTACTCTTTACAAACTTTTATTAGGTAAAGACAACCAATCCTAGGAAGTATACTGTCAGGCCGAACAGTGGAATTGTTCTCCCACGATCAAGGTCCAACGTTACAGGTGCTTTTCTAGTTCTCTGTGATGGGTCTTTTAGATTTGATGGATGTCATTTGATGTTATTTTTGGTTTACTTTTGTTGATAATTGGATTTAGTTACGATGCAACCGCAAATGGAGTTGCCTCCGGATATGCAGTGCAAAGACAAGTTTCTTGTACAGAGTGTGATTACGAACCCTGGGTCTACCCCGAAAGATATTAACCCAGACATGGTATTTTAGCTTATAGATTCTTTTTGTTTTAGCCTTTTGTAAAGTTTATGTTTTGTAGCTGACTTTGTACATTCCAATCTTATTCTTTTCTTTTTCTGAAGTTCAACAAGTCCGGAGGAAATCATGTTGAGGAATGCAAACTAAAAGTTGTTTATGTTTCACCACCAAGAAAACCATCACCAGTCCCTGAAGATTCTGAGGAAGGGACTTCACCAGGAGCTTCTGAAACTGTAAAATGACAATCTAAATTAGTTTTCCATTCTCTGTTTCTGCATCTTTTTTAATCAATTAGAATACACCATTTACTTCTAATTCATCTGTTCATCATGGTAGGGACATGCATTAGGTGCAAATGATTTATTTGTTGCTTATTACAGGATTTACAAGAACACGGTGAGTCTCAGGATAACTCCACTAAGGTACGTTATGATGGTCATTTAATGCATTGACGTTCGGAAACTGTTAAGTCATTAGACATAGAAGTCTTCTGGGAGAAATATACTTCATCTGAGCTGTAAATGTAGAGTACCTTCTGGACTCAACAGGGTTAATTGATGGCCTCAACCAGTGAAGATGAGATTGGGGACACCTTAAGAGAGCTCTTTGAATCACTAGAAAGCTTAATGAACCTTATTAACCTATTAATATTGGTGACAAGGAGAAGAATCAATTGTTTCATATCAGATTTTGCTTTTTCTGTTCGAATTATTTGGGGTAGAAAGTTAGTGGATAGTCGAGCGTTTCTCCTTTGTTTTCTTCAGTTCGACAGCATTGGTGTTAGTTTGTTATCTCTTTATTCTTAGATTGCTATTACTACCATTTAATTGCTATCTTCGCTTCAGCGCTCTTTTTACCTTATTGTTGTTTATACTTGTTGTCATTACTTCTTTTTATCTTTTCTTTAGCCGAGGGGCTTCCGGAAACAGCCTCTCTGCCCTCCAGGGTAGGAGTAAGGTTGCGTACATCTCACCCTCCCCAGACCCCACTTGTGGGAATTCACTGGGTTTGTTGTTGTTGTTGTTGTTCGAAATTTGATTAGCTCCTTTTAAATTATTCTAGATTTGGTTTCCCTATTGTTTCCATCTTCTCAGGTGCCTCTTACCTTCAGAGGGTCATATATGTTGATGCTTCGTAACTTACACTGTTAGGAAGTTGATTTGGATCCTCAACTCCATCACTCTTCTTGTTGTCCAGTTAATCTGTTTATTAGATGTGAGGTCACTATACTAACCCGCGGAATGCAAAAACAGTTTTTAGGAAACAAACAGAAAACCTGGAAAGGTTTTTTCTCGAGAAATCCAGTATCATTACTCAATAATTCACCTTCATAATGTGACAAGTTGAATTGTATTTCCTTCTATTTCAACCTCTTAATCCAACATTCAGTTTCCAACAATTAATGCTAACTACATTTCATTTGAAATAGATGGTTTGCTGCTTCTGTTGGTAGTCAGCAAATCCACACTCTTCTTGTCGCGTCCTCTTTCTTTTGACAAATGGTGCAACCTACCAGTTTGGATTCTCTTGTTTGTTGTATAAAAGGTGACACCCGAACCTGAACAAAAAGAAATTATGTTTGTTCTTTTCACCAACTTCCCCAACTTGCTCAGATTGAGGCGTAGTAGTTTTTGTTGTTCTTTTCATCAACGTATTTTTGATCCCAGAAATTGTTTAGTTAGGTAAGGAATTAGCTCAAGTTTGCATAAACAGATACAGGTGAAAGACAAGTTGAAGAAACCAACACTAGTTTGTGATTGTGGAATATTTCTTTAGTATTTCAGGATTATCTCTCCTGAGAAGGAGATAAATTTGATAATTATTATATTCGCAAACACATAAAAAAACAAGTTAAGGGAGAGAACTTAAACAGAAGAATGGTTGAACTTTGAAGAAGAAATTATATATGCCTATGTGCTTGTTTTTCTTCCAGAAACAAGTAATGCCTCATTTATTATTTTGGATTTGGGAAGTGATAGTCAAAGAATTTTGTTCTTTCAGCATATCTTACCTTATCGAAAGAATTTTAATTTCCAGCATGCTAGTATCAAACTTATTGTGCTCTCACATTTCCAGTTTTCCTTGAAAAGCCAGTAGATGTGTCATATTCTCTTTTTGATAAGTAATTCATATCTTAGAATCACTGCAGGCCAGAGAACTAATTTTGAGGTTGATGCAAGAGAGAGATTCCATTATTCAACAAAATTCCAAGCTCGACCGAGAACTGGTATATGACTTTTCTGCATGCCTGGTCAATGGTTCTTGAGTAAATTGATGTTTCCTTTTGCTGTCTGCTAGTTTATGCTTGTTTTATCCCTTTAAGGATGGCTCTTCAGATAATTTATGTGCATGGTAGATCAGAAGTCATTAATCCCCAGATATAGCACTAATAAAGTCCGTCAGCGCACTAGCACTAACCAAATAATTTGAGCAAGTCTTGAAAGGCGTGTGTAGAGAAAATGTGGTAGTTATTGGAGATGAGGAATCTTATCTTCACGATGTAGAATGAGTTGGTTTTAAGAAATTTTTTTGTTCAATCAGAAGCAAATAGTCCGTGGACTATTAAGTTTTGGTGTGATAACCATTTGGCTAAGTTGGGAACTTCATAGCAAACTTGGGCCTTATCTGTATTTGCTCTAACACCTGTTTGAATTTAGTTTGTGTGCGCAAAGAAAAATTTCCATCACCTGTGTTGACATTTTGTCTAGGATGATTTTATCATTTGGGTGCTATTTGAAATCACTGTCCAGGAGCTTCTGAGGCATGGACGTCAAGAACATCGTACTGGAGTTCCACTTTCGTACATCTTGCTGGTTGGCTTGCTTGGTATCCTTTTGGGGTACATTGTCAGAAACTTTTGATGACCTCAGGTCTGAGAATAAAGTTTCTCTTTCTGGTTGTGGGGGGCAGGTCTGGGGTGATTTTGAATACTTACTTGCTAGGCAAAATTTTATACTTTATTTGAATCCGAATAGCTCGGTAATTCTGAATATTGTGCCAAAGGATTGGTTGGGTATTTTCAAAGTTGTAGGATGATAAAACTATAGTCGTGTTCCCAACTTTGCATTATGAGGGAAATCAGAAGGAAAAGAGGAAAGAAAACCACATTGAAGGGGAACCCCTGGTCTTAGCTCACTGGCCTTGCTGTATTGAACTATCATGTAGATGTTTTTAGTTTCGAAGCATGCATGGTTTTGGTTAAATAGCCAACGAATTTTGACACTGAAAATATTCAGAGAAGACAGGTATCCGTTTATGAAGACCATGATACTCAAAGTTGATCCACGAGATACTCCATCAGAATAGATACTGTTAGTATTTCAAGAAAATGAATGGATTGATGAAGAAAACTGAATCCAACTAGTTGTGGTTGATTCAAGTTTGGTTTCCCACAGTGATGGGTTTATTTCATTGGTTGAACTGGAATTCAGGTCGATTGGAGTCGATCAGTGTCCATGAATATACAGGTGCATTAGCTCCCTGTGTAGAGTAGCATTTAATTACTGTGATGGGACTTTCTTCTCTCTTTTTTTTCACAAAGTTAACAGGAACTCTCAGCTTGGAACTTGATGCTTTTGCTATCCGAAACTGAAAGAGGAAGTATTTGGCATACTGTCAACATATAGGCGGATTGTCAAGCTATATGTACTTAATGAATGTGATCCCCTGTTTGTCAAAATCCAAGTAGACCAAATAAAATCACAAAGCATGCACAGCATTTAGGAGGAAAAGTTGTTTAGATAGCTAGAATAGACCAATGAATTAAATTATGCGGGTCAAAAAATAAACGTATTAATTAATAAGAATACAGCAGGCAAAGGCGCTAATTGCATCACAAGAAAGAATGAAAATGGGCATCTTCATCTTCGTCAGTGTCTCCATTGGATTTTTCACCCAGATGTTTTCCAAGATTTCTATTAACATTGCTCCTTTTTCCGCCCTTTCGTTTTTAAATTTTAATCACACCTCAATAGAATATTCTCTTTTTCCCGTTTCAAATAAATGCTAACTAGCTAAGGATAACTACTCTTCTACCATATATTTATTTTCCTGTCTTTGATTCTTCCTTTAATCACGATCTTTTTGAATTACTTTCCAAATTGAGACGCATAATTCCGTAGATGCATGCAAAAGAATAGTATACTAGTATATTAAAATGCTTGTCCTAAAAGTCCTGTTATGGTCGTTGTATTTGGTGTATGTCCCATGTCATGACCAGTGTTCCAGAGTTTGGGAGTTGCAAAAAATATTAATTACTAGTAATATTTACGGGTAGCCTAATTAATTGATCATATGACGAGCAGTAGAAAACCTTAGCGCAGGATCAAAAGAACTAATATTGAAGATTGGAAACTTAAAATAAAGTGTAAATAAGTTTGTTTATCTTCTCTTGCTTGTTCCTCTGCCATGAAGGGTTCAATTCTGATATACGTAACGTTCCTTGGCTATTTCATGAAAAACCTTGCAACTACAATATCAATCGGTTAGGAAAAAAGAAATTGGTCCTTGTAAAAAAGCATTGATTGATATTCATAAGAGATAGATGTATACCTTAGCTTGATATTGATGTAGCTTTTAAATGAACGAGAAGCAAACAACTTCAGTAAGTAGCTCATTAGGAAGAGATTCAATGTATTTCTTCTTCCTTATTTTCCTTTAACGATTCATCACAAAAAACGAAGACAAGAAATATGTCTAAGAGTATGTGTTGTTACGTGTTAATTAGGCAGATTTCTGTTTATAGTTTCTGCTTTCTTCAGATTTCCTTGTTTGAATGGGATTTGGTATTACAATAAACAACTAAAACCAAAAAGGAAATTGTTTAGCCCCTTCAATTTTTTCTTATATCAGGTGAATAAAGGAAAAAAGTGTGCGGTACCACCCATTCCTTCTCCTATGTGTACTTGGATTAGTGCTTTTCTGCCACTTATACCAAAATTAAGCTCCTTTTTTTGCCGCTTATTTTTTTAAAAAAAAGAATGCTGAAGGATCGGTACTGTTTTAGAAACTTCTATAGGAGCTTTATTTTTAAACTTCTATACAGTTTATTATATGTGTATCCTAGCCAAACTAAAATATTGTAGCAATTCCCAATTTTAATAAAATAACTCTCTTCTTTTTAAAAAAATTAGTCTTTATTACCAAAAGAAAATATGAACTTTAAATTACCATTTAATTATGCTGAGATGTTGTTGGGGACTTGCAGTATTGTTTTATTGAGTAAAACAATGGACTATAGGCCATGGGCTCTTTTATATAAATCCATATTCAATTTGGCTTGAGGTTCTTCAAGCCCATTACTGTATTGTAGAACCAGATACAGGAAAGTCCTTAAAGAAAATAACATTGTATGGTCACTCAAAGATTTTTTTTAATACTGACCCGAAATAGTCTTCCGGCCCAATTTATTTGCAACTTGCAGTCATTATCTATTTCCAATGCATTTATCTTCCCAAGACCACATTTATTCCCAGCCTTTTTATCTTTCTTTTGTTCTATCCAATGCACACATATTTCTTTCCTATTACCACTTTCAATCCTATCCTCTTTCTTTCTCACCTCTTTCTTTCTCTGTGCCTTCTTCGTTTTCCTTTTTTCTTTATTTCTTTTTTTTTTTTCATTTTCCTTCCCATTTCAGATCTATATTTTTTTCTCTTTATTTTTTACTTCACACTGAAAAGGCTTGTTTAATACTTAGAAAGATCACAAATTTTTTAATTCAATTCTTAAAAAAGTTTACTTAATTACAATGCATGATACAAGAGTGATAGCAAAAGTCGTGGGATTTTCTAGTTAAGCTTCTTCTTCTTCTTCTTCAGGTCATAATAGTGTTTTGTGAGTGAAGATATTTTACAGTGAGTATTCGATGGGTAAAAATGACACTGTATAGTCACTGTAAAAATAATAGCCGAAAAAATATATAAAAAATATATATTATTTATATATATATACATTCTTTATTTTATATACAAAAAATATACAGTTTTATATACTTTTTCGACTACCAGATGTAATTAGTTTTTGGCGCAGGCTAAAAGTGATAACACCCCGATAGTGGGTCTGGATTTAATGGGGTAGTTGGATGATACTTATATGTAATTTTGTGTGTGTGTGCGTGCATATATATATATATATGATTGTACAATGTATTAAATATTTTATATACACATATATAGAGTTGTACATATATACGATAATTTGTATTATAGTTTTATATAAAAGTTATATGTATATTATTATGCTATGTATAAAAGTTGTAGATACATTGTATCCAAGTTTGGCAATGTACTTTGTGTATATTGAGTGTATTCCAAACATGTTTGTGTATCTAAAGCGTATATTGAATTTTTTTATACATGATTATATAGTGTATATATACTATATAATATGTATATAGTATACTGTATACAAATTATATACATAATTTATACACGATTGATACAGATTGTGCAAGTGTATTTTTGTATAAAAATTGTATATAAACTGTTATATTTGTATAGAAGATGTATATTTACAGTTATACAGTATTTAAAAGTTCTTTAAATACTTATTTTCTGAGTTTGATAATGTATTCTTATCGTATTCCGAGCATATTGTATATTTTAAGTGTATAAAAAATATATATATATATTGTTCAACAATGTATAAAAAAGTGTCTATACATACTATACTAGTGTATAATATGTATAGTACGTGTACAATCTATACATCACCTTCTTCCTCTTCTTCTTATATCATGGATATTTTTGCTTATGCAATATTATATTTTTCTAGATTGGATCACTAAAAATTTAATTCTTTTTTTGTAAAAGATAAAAAGGGGATTGTAATTTGTGTATAATAGGAAGTAGTTTGGTGGTTGTGGAGAAGACAGTTGGGTTTTTTGTTCTTTTTTGTAATAAAGTTTTTGTATGAATTCTCACTCTTTCACTTTTTTCTCTTTTACTTAATTCTTAAAAGTTGTATAAAGTTGTAGTTTTGTTTAAAAATTGTATATAAACTCATATAAAGTTGTATATACATGGTACTTATATATTAATTTTATATAGGAGTTGTAAAGACACTGTTATACTATGTTAAAACTATATATGCAACGTATACTAAGTTTGACAGTGTGTCATTTGTGTATATGAGTGTATCCAAGTGTGTTTGTGTATCTAAAGTATATCTTGTATACATTGTGAAATGTACATCTCTCTTTCACACACACATAATCTCGTTATTCGTGTGAATTTTTTCTTCTTGAGTTGATTTTTAAGTAAGTTTTTCTCTTTTGAAAAATATTTTATTTTTTTGAATTCAGCAGCTTTTTGGACTTTTGTCCGAATTATTCTGTTTGTGTAATTGAAAACTTATTTGACTAAAATAGTTTTATATTTTACATTGCTTTGGACTGAAGATATATTTTTTATTACTGTAAATGAGATTTCTAAGATAAAAAATCACTTGAAATACTTGACATGGGTTTAGAATGTGACTACTAGGATTTTTATTTCACTGGCTAGCTATTATAATTAGTTTTTGGCTTCAAATTGCATAATAGATTTGTGGGCTAGCTTGTCAAAAGCTTCAGCCGAGTTGCTAAAAGTGAAATTGCCTCAAGTCCTTAGGGCCGTTTGGTACAATGTATATCCCAGAATATTTCATGATATCCCATAGGGTAGAATATCCAATAAAATTAACTATGGCCAAACCCATAAACAGCCTCTTAAACTTAGATCCATTTTTCATTCTGACACTTCTACTCCGGCATTTTCCATTTTGACACTCCTCCAACCCATTCCCTCATGTGCTACTTAAACACTAAGCGCTGACTTGTCACATTGAATGAGTTTTCTCACCCAGGTCGCGCTTGAGGTTGTATTTCACTCCTAATTTAACGGTAATAGATCTTACCGTTGGACCCCCTTTATTACCTGATTTCACTACCTCTTTCTTCATTAGCAGATACAAAATAAGCCCTAAATCTCAAAAGCTCAATCTCCATGAATATTCAAAGACTGCATTGTAACTTCAATTTATTGAAGCTTTACGTGAAATTTATAGGAAATTAAACTCTATTATACTAGTTGTGTTCTTTTTCTTCTTCTTCCCTAATTTAGAGTTTGAACTCCATATCCATTGTAGCCATGTCGCAAAGAGCAGAGAGTTTTCAAAAGGGATTGGATTTTTGTTGTTGTGGTTTTAACGCAAAGCTAAGAATTTCATGGTACCCCAGAAAATGGACAAAGTAAGTTGGCCACCTTTTTGCACTTATGCTTAGAGATCTTAGTTTATTTTTTAACTTTTTTCTGATTCATCTTTTTTGAAGGATCGAGTTTCTTGCAAGTACTTTAGATGGTATGACGAAAACTTTCCCAATCAAACTAAGAAGACCATCAATGGTTTGCTAAAAAGGGTCACAGAAAATGATGAAAAATTAGCTCGGCAAGGAAGAAGTGGATTTTTGTGTTTATAGTCGTGTTCATTGCGTGGATTATTTGGTCGTGCCTGCATTTTGTTGAATGTTGCTGGCAATATTAATGTTAGTTTTTGAGTAGGATTGAAGGTTGACGGCAATCTTGTGTTTGTTATTACAAAAAATGAATCTTGAATCTATCTATCTATTGTCTTTTGCATATGTACATATGGAAGAAATGAATTGGCATTTGTGGTCTATGTGAAGTTATCCAACAACTAATACTTTGTTTCAGTTGAATTTACCAAAGAAAGAAGGTGTGCTTAATTGAAATTTGCTAACAACTGAAGATACAGAATAGAACAACAAAATACAAAACCTTAAATTTAAAGGGCAACTGCCTCCAAAAGAGCATAATCTGTTTCAATTGAAATAAAGCAGAGATAGCAGTGCAATTTAACAACTGGAATTTTCTAACAAGTGTTTAGAACACAAAAACCAGCAATCTAAATATTAAAGGGCAATTGCCACCAAAATAAGATATTCTAAAACATTAATTACTTAAGTTTACAATCTATAAAAACATAGCTTAAAACATCTCCAACATTGTTTACAATTGCAGTCTAGAAAAATATCAAAAGTTTCATCAACAGCCTTGACTTAACTAGCACTGCAATATAGATAAAAGATATTCTAGTGCAGCTTATTGTTTTCTCCCTCCATGGCTTGGCTGATCATATTCTTGGCCACATTCATTCATCGAAGCTGAGAAGTTATCACGACCTTTTTTTCTTTCCATTTCAGACCATTAGGTTTAAATCTAAGATCTATATTAGTTGTAGATAAATCCCTATATATAACAGGTGCTATCACCCTCCCCGAAGGGTTACCAGGCTGCAAAATTATGACAAATTAGAATCTGTTATTATTTCAAATAATAATAATAACATAGCAGCTCTCAGAGATAGCAGAAACCAAAACTGAAAAAAAATCTCTTATAGGAACAGTACAAACCAGCTTGGCCAATGACCCTGTTTATTTTAATGCTTATCCTAGCTTGTAGAATCTTTGAGAAATAATAACTCTTTAAATGTTTTAATATTTTTATGATTATATGCCAGGAATATAAGTTATATGTATCTCTTACAGGATTTATTATAAGCTTTTATATACTTTAAATCCTATGTGCAAGAATTATGGATTTCAAAAATGAAACTATTCTTATAGAAACTAATTTTGGTAAGTCTAAAGTTACTACCAGAAGACCTATAAAATGGGATGAAATAGATTTTCTCAAAGAATGGGTCATTGAGGAAGCAATAGCTTCTCGAAATGACACTAACAGTGAAAGCATAGAAGTTGAACAAACTTCAGATAGAACAGTAATAACAACAACAACAACAAAAATAAGAACAATAATAATGATAATAACAACAATAAGAACAACAACAATAATAAGAACAATAATAATAACAACAACAATAATAATAACAACAATAATAACAACAACAATAATAATAACAGCAGCAACAACAACAACAACAACAACAACAACAATAATAATAATAATAATAATAATATACTTCTTTGATAGAAAACAAACTCTTTTTCCATGACAACAGTCGCGACTATAAAGGGCGAATAATAATAATAATAATAATAATAATAATAATAATAATAATAATAGTAGTAGTAGTAGTAATAATAATAATAATAATAATAATAATAATAATAATAATAATAAAGGTATATCTTATATCCATGACAGTTCTTTCAGTCATTGTGTCTTGATAAATGCCAAAACCAGATTGCCTAGGCATCTTATTTCCTATTTTTGCTGAGTTCAGATCCTTGTATTGTGCCTAGGCCCCTTCCTCCAATAGCAATAGCTGCTGACTTAAAATATCTATTTCCTAGGCCATTTCCTCTTTCTCTTCCTACAAAACTGGACCGACTCTGGCCACATCTTTTCATAGCAGATGTGCCCTCATAAATTGAGGATGGAATGCTAGGCATGGTTGAGGTTGGCTGTCTCCTTGGAGTTGGCTAACTTCTTTGAGTTGACTTACTTGCTTGAGTATCTCCCATGTTAGGCCATAAGCATAAACAGTTAGTGTGAATTATAGAATTTTAAAATAATAAAAAGTTAATTGATTTTACCCCTGATTTGCAAGCAGTTTTGTTATGACCTAACTGATGACACTTTGAACAAGTCATCTTCACTCATTTCTTTGACGACTTGTCATGTTTCTTTCTTGGCTCATCCTTTGCTCTTCTCCTGTATCTATTAGGTCTTCCTGGTATTGGTTTTGGTTCAAGTGGCTCAATATAAGGATTTGATGATTCTGGCCACATCTTCATGTTTGGAATATGTTGTATAAAATACTGGTAAGCTTTCATGATGGTGGCCTTTCTGTACCAATGTTCCACCAAGTCATCTGGATTCTATCCTAAGTGGGATAGGGCACAAATAGCATGAGGATATGAGATTCCTCTCAACATCCAGGTTCTACAAGTGCATATCTTCTCTCAGGAATCAACAATAAGCCTAATATTACCATCAGAAATCTCAAAACCATTATCCCCATTCCAAAGAATTTTACATCTCCTAGATGCATCCTTATTTTCTTCTAAATTCAATCTTGCTATTGGGGATATATCTGTCATCCAAGTCTCTGCAAATCTTCTCATATCAACAGTTCTAGTCATCACTATGTGTCTGATTTCCTCTAACATAGTTACATTTGACTTATGCCTAGGTACCACTATCCATGAATTAAACTCACTTATATTGTTTTCAACAGCGTCACATTTAGACACATGACTAAAATAAGCCCTTAGCGATACCTCTTTGTTATAATCTATAACATCCTCACATATGTTTCTCCTCAGCATTCTCAATCTTGCAAGCTCATCCATAAATTGCACTACAAAGGAGGACTTGGCACATCTCTAGAATTGTATCCTTCTTTCTTCACCTTTTTATTTATTTGCCCAGTTAGACTATATATATCTGACGCATATTCTGTGCTCTGCCATTGGTAAACAGTCTTCAATTGCAGGGATTAATCCCTATAAATACAGCAGACAACAGTAAAGTTAATATTTTATATTGCAAAATAACAGGTATACTTAAACTAAAATAAGTTGCAGCTGAAAATTACCTTTTGACTGCCTGGCATTACTATTAAGTTGAAACCATCTCCTAACTCCAAGTCAACACTCAGGTATTGAATGTACCAGGTCCAAGAGTGTTTTGTCTCTTGGTCCACAATTGCCCATACTATTGAAAATATCTGATTATTCTCATTTTGTCATCAGCTACCAGTAACTCACCTTTACAAAGTCCCTTCAAGAAGCATCCATCAAAACCAATAATTCTTCTGCAACCTTCTAACCACCCCCTTTTAAGGGCATCAAAACAGACATAAAAGTAAACAAACATGTTCTTCCATGGTACAATATCTCTATTAGTTCTGATCCAGCAAGAACTCTCTAGTTTGTCTTCCTAATCATATCACTATAATCAGTCAATCTGAAAAATTCTAGCTTCCAGTCCCCCATAAACTCCTTCATTACAATTTTACTTGTCCTGTATGCTATAGTCCTCCCAACATACAAATTAAGCTTTTATCTAACCCATTCCTGAGTCTCCCACAGTTTAATGTTTGGTTGAGATACTACCATGTCTTTAATTTCGTGGCAATGTATTTAGAAGTGCACAATTTATCTTATTTTTATTAGTAGACTTATGCTATGGATGTTACTTCTTCACCATAAAATTCCTACAATCTATATCGCTACTTGCATATAGCTCCTATTTGCACAAATCCTTACTTTTGCACTTAACTTTAACTCTTTGTTGTTTATTAGGCCTAATTGTGAGCTGCACTTTGTTCTCAGCAGCATAGGATTGAACAACCTTCCTAAATTTCTTAACACCATCAAATATCATACCGAGCTCAAAAATAGCCAGCTAACATTCTGGGTCAAACTTGAGCTTCTTACTACTTTCTCTAGCTGGTAAGTTAACACCATGTTCAACAAGCACATCCAGCTCATCTTGACTATCATTACTTCCTATGTCACTATATAGTAATCCTCATTCCCCCTAAATTACCAGCATAATTATCTCTCTTATTTGGCCTCTCAATGTCATCAAAATCTTTGTCTGCTCTAGCTTTCCCTAGCTCAACCTCCTATGTAGAGTAGGTGTCTTCTTCTTCTACTATTCTTCAACTTTTGTTTCCCCCTTTCTTTGCACAGAATCTTTCTTTTTCCTTCTGTTTCTATAGCGCTTGACCCCTCATCTAATTCAGTATCATCTCCCTCAGGTATATCATCTAAATCAGCGTCACTAGTAAGCAAATCTGATAAATCTAACTCTGAATTTTTCCTACCATCTCTATTAGTGTTTTCTAAAATTGTGTTTACTTCAGCCTCTACAGCGTCATCACCATATTATTGTTATGCATTTATATCACCTAAACTATCATCTAAAATTGCCCTAGACTCATTATTTAATGAGTTATTAGTGGCTTCAACCACCTCAGGCCCACAAATAAGAGTAGTTGGGACCACCTCTAAAGAAGGGTCTTCAATAACATGACTAGCAAATATGTTTAAGACCCCCTCATTACTGTGGCGGACAATATTATAAAATTGTTCGTCATTTTCAACCAGCACAAATTTTTTTGATCTAGGGTCAAAGACATAAAATCCCCCAACAGTAGCATACCCCAAACCACTTGTATAATACAGAAACTCAACCAAACAAAAGTGATCTTTATCTATTGAATACTCTTTTACCTCACTTTTGCCAACGTGTTTGGCGACAGGATCTTCGATAAAAGCACCACCATGGTAAAAACGGACAATAATATATTCTTCAGTTGGCATTATATCAACTTTACCCTATAATGAAAAGGAAAAAAATTAAAAGATGGTCGCACATTAGAAGATTCGAAAACAACATATAAAAACCCAAACAGTAATAAAAACTCCATTAAAATAGGTAAACAAAAACTTACCACTGCTGAACCAGATGAAATAGAGAGAAAATTCAAGACGATATTCGCACTATAGCCTTCAAACGAACGAAAATACACTAAAAATCGATGGCTTCATATCCTAGGGTTTAGGATTTTGGTTTGCAGGGTGAGAGAAAGCCGATGTGAAATATAATTTAGGTAAAAATAAAAGGGTTTATTTTGTTTTAATCCGTCATTGGTTATTCTCACCGGGTCGGGGTTAATTGATCCGGGTTAGGGGTCCAAGGTGGATAATATATCCAAGTGGCAGGGAATAATTAGTTGGCTTTACATGTAGGCGGCAGTTATGAACACGTGCGTGGGTTTTAAGAAAGAACTAACATTTTATGTTTAAGTGGCACATGCGAGAATGAGTTGGAATGTCAACATGGAAAAGGCCGGAGTAAGGTGTGAAAATGAAAAACAGATCCAAATTTAAGGGGCCGTTTATGGGTTTGGCCATTAACTGTCCCACCTTCTATATGGAATAGCTAATCTCGCCTTCTATATGGATAGCTAATCCTACTATTATAGTGTAAAATTTATCTCATGATTAGTTAATCCTTACGACCAAACATGGAATAAATTTAATCTCAATTTCTATACCAAGATATCCCCTTTATCCCATGGGCCAAATGATCCTCATATTAGGCTTATCAAGAATGGCTATCCAACTTAACTACCACTCATCTTTTCTTTTTGCTAGGAAACTTCTTCAAGAAATTTTTTTTTTTTTTTTAGATATATAGAAATATCTTATTTGGTCCTTGGACTTTATTCAAATATTTATTTTTGTGCCACTTGGGGTGTACCTACAAATCAATTATTAAATGAAGGAGGGAACATATTGCCTAAACTTCTTCAAGAAGAACGCTCAAGCACCTTCGGTTTTATACATTTAAGCTTTACAAGAAATAAATTACCTTTATACTTATAAAACAAGATTTTACAATGTAATGTACCTCAACTACACAATATTACAGATATGATCAAGATTATGCAAACTTATCATTGAGGTCCAAATTGTTGCAATGTTTTGGTCTCCTTTGTTATTTGGTTGGTGTCGAAACTAGCGACTCCATCAACAACTGCACTTTGTTTGCATCATACTTTCCTCAATTAAAGGTTTATTTGTCTTAAAATTTAGTTTGCTCCAATTCTATTTATGCCACAAATTACTTCAAGATTGGCATAAGCTAATTTTCCTCAATCCCCTTTTTCTATGGTCAAATTTTGTTGTTTAGAAATTAGCTAATTTTTATAATGATCTTTTCACTCTTTGAGAAAGTGAGAGTGGTAAAGAATATACATGAAGTGGAGGTCTGTCTCTCCATGATTCTATACTCGCGAACTCCACCTAAAAATGCATTTTTCTTTTTCTTGGTACCGATTATTCAGATCTAACAATACCAAGACAGATCTCAATATAGCTACTTCTCATGATTGTTCAAAGTACAACTTGAGAAAATTGAAAAGAGATTTTGGTTCTCCCTTGTCGTCCTTACCGTTGCCACTGATGATCCCATGCATTTTTCCGTCGCACCAAAGAATAACCTTTGCAATTTTTACAGGCATGCACTGCCAATACTCTATCCCTTGAGTGCTTGACACTTCCTAATTTCGGACTCCTCGCCGCAAAAGTATGCCAACAATTTATGTCCCCTCACTTTGTGAAAAAATAAAATAAGGGAAAGAGGAACAAAAATGGGAGCAAGTACAATGTATTAGAAGCGAAGTGAATCTTTTCGTATTGTAATTTTCTAATTTTTCCAAAGTCTTATAAGTTAGAATTAACTAATCAAATTCATTTTTTCTCCTTTTATTTTGAAGTATTTATTCACTCAAAATTGATCGGCTTTGATTTCTATTTTCCGTAAGTGAGAACAAACTTTTTCGAATTGTTATTAATAAGGATAAGCATATAACAACTTATATGACAAAATTTATTGCATTTCGTCTTCTGTTCCATAGTAGCAATTGTGGATAAAAGCATTAAACTTGAAGATTTATTAAGTGAGCGCCACGCTATTGAAATATTGCAATATATGTCCGAAAGACCATTATTATTGCCAATCCTTAGGGAACTATATTAATTTTGCATATGTAGACACGCGAAAGCACTTCTATATACTCAACATACATAGTTTTAATATTTTCTTTGAATTTCCTACTTACACATATCTGGTATGAATTATAGATGATGATTCCAGGTACATTCATTGGTTATATGTTGAGGAGGGGGATATGAACTTTGTGCTGAGGGATTTGGAGTACTCCGAGAGTCGTGAGATTTTGAGTATTGTAGGCGTATAAAGGCTGAGCATATGCATAATATAAATAGGGGAAGAGCGACAGAGCCTGACGAGATTCCAGTGAAGTTTTGGAAGAGTGTGAGTAGGGCGGGCTTAGAATGGCTCATCGGGCTGTTTAGTGTCATTTTTAGGACATCTAACGAAGGTGGAGTACGATGATCCCGTTGTACAATAACAAGGGTGATATCCAAAATTGTAACAATTACAGGGGTATCAAGATTCTAGGCGACACTATAAAAGTTTTGGAGAGGTTGGGAAATGATTCTTCCTTGTGACTTTGTTGAGCTTGCGATAGTCCATACACAATTTCCACCCGGTCACTGTTCTTGTGGGAATCAACTCATTCTTGTCATTGGTGACCACCGTCATGGCCTCTTTCTTTGGGACACATTGCACCGGAGAAGTCCATGAAATATTGAAAATGGGGTAAACAACCCCGGCATCCAACCACTTGATAATCTCCTTGTTGATCACTTCTTGCATAGCCTCATTGAGTCTCCTTTGATGTTCAATAGATGATTTGGCGTCTTCCTCCAAGTTGATCTTGTGCATGCAAAATGCGGGGCTTATTCCCCGAATATCCGCCAATGTCCATCCAATAGCCTTCCTCCTCTTATGTAGCACCGCCAATGTAGAGTCAAGCTGCACGTTAGTCAAACAAGAGGAAAGAATAACCAGTATAAAACAAGGGCCAAGAAATTCATACCCAAGACGTGGAGGCAATGGCTTCAACCCCAAGGTCGGAAGCTCTTCAATTGAAGGCTTTGTAGGAGGAGTTTTTCTATTTTCAAGATCCAAAGAGAGTTTTCGGGGTGCATAGTCGTACGACCCCATTCCATGCAAGGAATTCACACATTCCATGAAGCCATCCATCTCGCCATCATCAAAGTTGAGCAAGACAGCCTCCAACATATCATCCACATTAATTGTGGCACTTGTATCATCAACAATCACATCGGTCACCAAGTCCACAAAAGAACACACTTCATTGCTATTTGGTTGCCGTATAGATTTGCATACGTGGAACACCACCTTTTCATTACCCACCCAGAAATTGAGTTATCCGGCTTCCACATCAATAAAAGCCTTCTCCGTAGTAAGGAAAGGTCTTCCAAGAATAATCGGCACCTCATAGTCCATTTCACAATCAAGAATGACAAAATCTGCCGGAAGAATGAATTTATCAACACGAACTAATACATCTTCAATCATCCCAATTGTCTCTTCATGGTGCGATCAGCCATTTGTAATCTCATAGATGTGGGTCTTGGTCGCCCAGTTCCCAAAGTCTTGAAAACCGAATAGGGCATCAAATTGATACTTAACCCAAGATCACAAAGAGCTTTAGCAAACTCGGCACTTCCAAGGTACAGGGGATTGTGAAAGCACCAGGATCTTCCAATTTAGGAGCCATTGAATGCACAATTGCACTCACTTGACGAGTGACTTTGATAGTTTCAAAATTCATCGACCGCTTCTTTGTCACCAAATCTTTCATAAACTTTGCATAAACAGACATTTATTCCAAAGCTTCAACTGATGGCACATTGATCGAGAGACTCTTCATCATGTCAATGAACTTTTTGAATTGATTCTCGCCATTTTGCTTGGCAAGCCTTTGAGGATATGAAGGAGGAGGCTTAGGTAATGGTGCCATAACTTTTTGCACTACCGGTTCAGCTATGTCAAATACGTGATCCCTAGACGGGTTCACTTCCTCTCGAGTCTCTTCCACATTGTTATTAATATCAATCTGAACTTCATCATTTGATTGCATCACATTGCTCGGGGTCTCTTCTTCTTGTACCACTTGCTCATCATCAACAAGTTGCCTTTGACTTGAGGTAGGTGCATTCCCACCTTTTCTACTTCTTGTAGTAACAACCATGATGCCCCGTGTTGTTCCCACCCTTTGGGTTCACCACCGTGTCACTTGGTAGTGCCCCCTTAGGATGAGAATTCAGAGCTTGAGAGATTTACCCCATTTGCACTTCTAAGTTGTGGATCGATGTGTTATGTGAGGCAAGTTGGGCATCGAAATCGACATTCTTCTCCATCATTTGCTTGAACATGTTCTCAATATGTCTCATTTCATTTTTGGAAGAACTAGGACCATGGGAATGATAAGGAGGCGGGTTGCTTGGTTATTGATATATCGGGGGCCTTTGAAAACCCGACCCCCGACCACCTTGATTGTTACCTCCCCAATTGCCTTGGTTATTGTTGTTATGCCAATTTTCTTTATTATTTCCCTCACTCCAATTTCCTTGATTGTTGTTGTTATTCCAATTGCTTTGATTGTTTCCACCACTCCAATTACCTTGGTTGTGAGAATTCCAATTTCCTTGATTGTTTTGAGGTCGCCATTGTTGTTGGCTTGGGACTAGGAAGTTGTTTCTTTGCCCTTGAAAGTTGTTCACATATTGGACCTCTTCTTCTTGGTCATTATAAGAGTTATCTTGATCAAACCCACTATCTTCCTGCACAAAATTGTCCACTCTTTCTCGCACTTGTGGACCCTTGTTCTTCGTTTGTTCACCATCATGTTTACCCTTTCCATTGCATTGACTTGCCTTGGGTTTTGTACTTGTTGAAGTTGAGCCTTTGCCAATTGGTTTATGGTGGAAGTCAATTCGGCTATGGCTTGTCCATGGTCATGCAACTCTTTATGAAGGTAAATCACATTTGGATCACTTTGTGGAACATTAGTCCGGGATTGCCACGCCGATGAAGTATCCACCATTTCATCCAAAATATCACACGCCTCCGCATAAGGTGTATTCATGAAGTTCCCACCGGCAAGTTGATTCACTACACATTGGTTGGTTGTGTTGATCCCCTAATAGAAAGTTTGTTGAATCATGTTATCCGTCATATCGTTATTGGGACACTCTTTAACCATTGTTCTATATCATTCCCATATCTCTTGTAGTGGTTCATTGGGCTCTTGCTTGAATGCCAGAATTTCATCCCGAAGTATAGCCATGTGGCCGGGAGAGAAGTAATTAGAAATAAATTTCTCCGCCAATTCATCCCAAGTATGAATGGAATGGTTTGGAAAACGTTCCAACCAATCTAAAGCTTTCCTCCGTAAAGAGAAGGGAAAAAGCCTTAGCCTCAAAGTTGGAGACATTTGTTTGTTTACTCTCCCAACACGTATCTACGAGCCCCTTTAAATGTTTGTATGCATTTTGACCCAGAGCACCGGTGAAGAACCCTTGTTGCTCAAGCAAGGTGAGCATCACGTTGTTTATTTAAAAGTTGCCCGCCCTAATACAGGGAAGGACTATTGCACTTGCATTTCCTTCATTCTGGCAACACCTAGTATGGAGCCGCTCGTAGTGGAGTGGGGGTGGAACAGGCACATTGTCATGAGGTACCCGGCCTCGTCTATTGGCTTGAGGTTCAAGAGGAACCTCATCCATTTGATCATCCTCAACATCCACATCCCTCAAAGCAATGTTTCCTAGCTCATTGTTTGCCATGGTTGCACCTACAATTTCCCAACACGTTAGTAACACGCAAGGAAAAAAAGATATTCCAAAAACACACCTAAATATATAGCTAACACCGTTTTTAACTCCCCAGCAAAGGTGCCATAAATTGACTTATCGCGCACAATGCACACCTTAAAATAAGGTATGACACGGTCGATTGCAATTATAGGAACCCAACAAAGAGTCAGGATCGAATCCACGGGGAGCTAGATGGGAGTTAGGAGTATATATTCTAGTGCGTGAATTTGAACTATCTTAATTTGCACTTCCCCAAAATGGTTTGTTGCTATTTCTATTTTAAAGCTAAGGATTGCAAAGTAAAGAAATAAGACTAGGATAATTATTTTTGTTGTTTTTCAAGTTTTTAAAAAGCCTAGGGTTGTGACAATCGCCTAGGTGTTCGCCTAATAGGATATAAACCTTAATGCTTGTTTTGTTGATCGGGGTGTATTATAGCTATCAACTCTCAAATATCCACTCAATACCTCTCGGTCAAAGAGTGGTTTTGCCCAATTTGGCTTTCTCAAGTCCAAATGGGTATCACACAAAACGGTCGATAAAAGCTCAAGTCGAGTTATTACTATCTCTAGGTTGAACCCTTTAATTGGGCTAATTAATCTCTCGATTGACCCAATTTCTTGTTAGCCAAGTTTTCCTAAACGAAGTCTTTCTTTCTCAAGTAGAGACTAAGTCAAATAGGCATGAACTAATATTTGCAACCATTAATTCCACAAATTAAAACAAGAACAAAGCTAAATAATAAACACTAAATCATAAACAAACATTAAATTAGATACTCATAAGGTTTACACACTAGGGTTGGGTCACAACCCTAGTAAAAATCTAGCTACTCATGCTTGAAATTGAATAAATAGAAGAAGAAATACTAATTAAACTCATATTGTAAAGTTAAAATGATAAAATCTATAGTAAAATACTCCAAAATATAGAAAACTTCCAAAAGAGGCAAAGAAAAACGGCTACAGGACTTCCTAATGTCAAAAGTTAACCTAATTTTGTGAAACTCGTCTATTTATACAGGCTAAAAATTTCAGACAAAAATACCCTTTGGGAGGCTCTGCGGCCGCACAATTCTATGTGCAGTCCACAAAATTCTTCATCTTGTAGGAGCTGTGATTCTGCGGCCGCACAATTCTGAACTGCGGCCACGAGGCAATATTCCTGTGGTTCGCGAATTTAACATTGTGGCTGCAACCTGGTCTTCTGCAGTCCGCATCTTCACTTCAACGGCCGCAAGGCACTTCTTCTGCGGCTGCACAATTCTTGTGCGGTCTGCAATTCTGAAGGACTTGGAAATTGAAAATTTGCACATCCTCTGAATTTGATTGATGTTTGGCATAAAAGATATAAAATTCTATGTAAATCATCTCATATTAGGTTCTTGTTTTATGAAATTGGGATGTTAGTTGCTTGGATTCATGTTAATGTAATGTGTTTTTATGTGTAGGAATGAGTCGGGAGCAATTGGGGGCGAAACGGGCAAGAAACGAGCCAAAACGAGACGAAAACGGACCAAGAGGCATTGGGCGCCACAGGCAGCGCCTGGCGCCACCTGTGGCGCTGGAGGCAGCAAGCAGAAAAAAGTCACTGGTTGCAGTGCCCTGGGGGGCGCCTGGCGCCAGCCAGGGTGCCGACTTCGGGAGTTCGTCCTAATCCGTCTAGGAGTCCACTAAGTCGACCCCAACCCTTCCCAACTCCTATATAAACACCTCCAAACCCAATAGGAAGGGGAAGAACGTGATTTTGGAGTCTAGAACGCGACGGAACATCGCACAGGAGCAATCAATCATCAGTCTTCATCTCTGTCTAGTATTTTTATTAGTTTTTCAATACTCTATCCTTTAATTATTCTGAACATGAGTGGCTAATCACCCCTTGTTCTGGGGTTGTGATTAGCCATGAATATTGTGGTTCGAAGTTGACAAATTCTTGTTTATAGTTCATGTTCATATGGTTGTTTCTTCAATTCTATGCCTAATTGCTTAATTGTTTTGGCCATCAATTAAGTTCTATCAATTATCTTGCCATGTTTGGGAAAACTACGCTTAGATTAGAAAAGAACTGAAGAAAGCATGTTCTTAACATTTTAAGGGGAGCGGATTCGTGGTTAGGATAGGAATATACTTAATCACCATGCTTAATTGAATATCATGTTTTTATTGCATTCTTGATAGATTAATTTCATAGGAATATATGTGTTAATCTAATTAAGAATAGGCGAATAGTGCTTCGGAAGAAGGCTATGAGTATGTTTATCGATTAATTAGCAACCATACATGAATTATATAAACGGAAAGTCAATTAGAACACAATAGGATTGGAAAAATAATCACAACCCTGGAATATTTGTCTTATTGATTACATAACGCATAACTTGTTCCTTGAAATTCTTAGATATAAATTAGAATTATAATTTAGAATAATCCATCTATTGAAACTCGACTCTTGCTTGTTTAAATAACAGTATTAGTGCGTTAGAAAGTAGTTAAAGTAAGTCCCTGTGGGTACGAGAACCTGGACTCATAATCCTATATTACTTGTCGACCGCGTATACTTGCGTGTGCGTTAGGGAGCAACATTGATCTCAAGCTCTTTTTTGGCGGTCGCACAATTCCTGTGCGGTCCGCAGTTTGCTAGAAGTCTGTTGGGATTTCTTTCATTGTTTGCAGCTGCAGATGGAATTCTGTGGACCGCAATTTCTTCTACTGTCGCAGAATTCCTTCTAGAGACTGCACTTTGTATGCTTGTGTGCCTTGTTGTTTCCTTGTGCTCAGACTACTCCTCTTTAATCGTATTTCATCTCGGGAGTCCAACTTCCAACATTCCGGCAATTTTACACATTTCATTAGTTTCGGGGACACAATTCAATGCTTTTAGACTAAAACAAAAGCTAAAAGGCGCTAATAAATAGTCAAAATCCCCACTTATCAGTAGTTCAGACCATTTGATTAAGCATTGAGGAATTTGGTGACCTCCTTTAGAGATGATGCGATGTTGCAGAACATGTTCTGGTTGGAGAATATGTGAGGAAGAGTGATCCAAGAGGTCTATTAGAGTGACTTGTTGTGAAGGATGGCCTATGCACTTGCATAAGACTGATACATGAAAGACATTATGTTTCCTTGAAGAATCATGGAGGTTAACTTTATAAGCCACCTCGATAATACGCTGGATAATCTGGAATGAACCAAAGTAGTGCCTACTCAATTTGCTGTGTCACTGGAGAAGAATAGAAAGTTGACGATATGGTCGCAATCTGATGTATACCCAATCACCTACAGCGAACGAATTTTTCGCCTTCCTTTGTCAGCTAGTAGTTTCATCTAGTCTTGTGCGACTTTGAGATTGAAAAAAGAGGGCAAATTTTTATCTCGTTGGCGAAAGGTGTCCTCTACAGCAGGAATGGTGGAGGAATCAACCACAAATATAATATTAGTCGGTGGAGGTCTTCCATAGACAAACTCAAAAGAAGTGAGCTTGGAGTTGCATTGGAATGAGGTATTGTACAAAAATTCTGCCCAAGGGAATAATTTCGACCATGCAGCCGGAGTATTAGCAGTGAAAAAACGGAGATACATTTATAAACACTTGTTTAACGCCTCTGTATGACCGTCGGTTTGTGGATGATATGTAGAGCTTTTGGCCAAATAAGTATCGTGAAGTCTACTTATCTCTTTCCAAAGATCAGAAAGAAAAATTGGGTCCCGATCAATGAGAATCATGGAGGGAAAGCCATGTAGTCTGATGTATTCTTGCAGGAACAACTCTGCAACTTTCTAGGTTGAGAAATGAGAAGGCAAGACAATAAAATGGTTGTGTTTGGGAAGGCGATCTAATTACCAATATCGTTGTACGACCATTGGAAAGGGGTAACTCAGTGATGAAGTCCATTGATATTTCTTCAAAAAATGATGCAGGTAAAGGCAGAGGCTGGAGTAGACCCGTCGGTTTCAAGGACGAGTCCTTCATCTGTTGACAGACTTGGCACTGCTGAATAAAATTCTTGACATCTGCCCGCATCCCTTGCCAATAAAGATTAGAGGAAGGTTTATGAAAGGTGCAGGCAATCCCAGAATGGCCACCAATCTTTGAAGCATGAAATCCGTGACACAGTAGGTGGATGTCTGGGTCCTGTGGAACAACCAATCTATTGTGGTAGTATCGGAGACCTTCATGGAAAGAGAATTGAGGAAATGAATAACGGTCTGCTTTCAGTTGGTGTTGAAGTTCCAGCAACGCAGGGTCAGACTTGTTCATCTCTTGCAATTTATCCAACAAAGCAATTTCAGTAGAGTGAGTGATAAAAATTGAGAGGTGGGAATAGAAGAAAGGGCATCTGCGGCTGAATTAAGTTTCCCTGGTCGATATATGATATCAAAATGTTAATCAATGAGTTTTCACAACTATTGTTGCTTCTCTGGAGTTTGGATGACTTGATTCGTGAGGGCTTTAAGCGGTTGCTGATCACGATAAGAATGTTCGACCCAAGAGATATTACCACCATCTTTTAACTGCCTGAGTAATAACAAACATTTTGCGATGGTATGTGGAGGCAGCTTGCATCCGCGGGGAGATGTTTTGATTAGAGAAGGCAATTGGATGGCTGTCTTGGGATAACACAGTCCATATGCTTGTATCGGAGGCACCTGTTTCTACCATGAAGAGTTTTCTAGAAATCTGGCAAACATAGCACTGGAACACTAGCTAAGGTGGATTAAAATTTGAGGAAAACGGCCTTTTTCAACCTTAGTCCAGCGAAAAGCATCCTTCTTTAGAACATCAGTCAAAGAAGATGCATCTTGTGCATTACATTTGAAAAATCGACAGTAGTAACCGGTCATGCCTAGAAATCGCCGTACCTCCTTGACCGGGACTAGAGTTGGCGAATCATTTATGGGTTGATTTCTTTTTTGAATCAACCCCAAAGCCGCTAGCTGAAATGATATGCCCAAGATAATCAATAGAAGTTTGGCCGAGCTTACACTTTGACTTTTTGACAACCAGAGAATGCTCACGAAGACGAGCGAATACCATGTCTAGGTGGTGCAGATTATCAATATGTAGTAAAGAACAAGGACAAGACAATAGAGAAATGTCTTAAAATGGAATTCATAGTTGCTTGGAATGTTGATGGTACATTAGAGAGACCAAACGACATCACAATGAATAAATAATGACCTTCGTGGGCGCGGAAGGCAGTTTTCTTAGCGTCGAAGGATGCACCCTGATTTGGTGATATCCAGTGAGTAAGTCCAGCTTGGAAAAGAAGTAGGCACCGTGAGATTTGTCAAACAATTCATCAATGATAAGGACGGAAAATCTATCCTTGATCGTGATGGAATTCAAGGCACGATAGTCGAACACAAAATTGCCAAATGCCATCCTTTTTGTGAACCAATAAAACGGGGGAAGAGTAAGGGCTGGAACTTGGTTGGATTATACCAGATTGGATCATTTCCGCAATCAGACGTTCTATTTCTGCTTTCTAGAAGTAAATATAACGATATGATCAAACTTTAATTGGTGCAGTTCCGAGAAGGAAGAGTATTCGATGATCTAGCCGTCTTGATGGTGGTAAAGAGAAAGATTGAGTGAAGATGTCAGAGTACGTATCTAGTAGGTTGATAAGGTCTGTAGGCGTAGGTGAGGTAGTGGGCTTTCTATCTGGGATAAGTTGTAATTGAAAGTAACAGGAAATGGAATTGGAAGAATAGAGTTTGTGAAGAGTGTGCAATTGGACATGTTCCACAATTGGGCCCAAATTTTCTCACTATTAGGCGAAAAACCGTTCAAAGCATACCGTCCGAAGTCGGTCGAAAATTACACATATCGATCGTAAAAGTCAAAAGAATAATTCAAAATATTGATACCGACCAACATTGGCCGATAATTGTGAGCCCAAAATATCCAAAAATTACTTTTGCTGACATGTTTGAAGATACCGACCGAAATTGGTCGGAAAACTAGTCAATCTTTGAACAACCCTTGGTCAAACTTACTTGTGTAGTTTGAAAAAAAAATTAATTAAAAAAATTCCAGAATACCGACCGATATCGGTATTTTGAGTTCAAACGCCGTAAGAGAATAGCCGATGTCTTTTGTGCTTCTCGGAGAAATAACAAGAAGCCTTCATGGGCTCTACCACATTTATAAGAGGATCTACTAAGGCAGTGGCCTACTGAGGAGTTCAAGAAGAAGAGTGAACAGGGAAAGAAGGCCCGAGCATCTGAGAAGGGTGGTTCCTTACGCTGTGTGGGTGCAAGGAGTATGGGGATTGTGAGGAGACTACTGGTAATTCCTTAAATCATTACAATCTATTTTTTCGAACTATATTCATTTCAATTTAGTTAACAAGTTTTATTTTATTTTTAAGAAAAAAAAAAATGAGAGGAATGACTCACGATGAGTTTTTCATGGATATTCACATCCGGAAGAAGAAGGCCTCGACGGTTCCAAGTAGATGGGTCGAGGACCAGGTAGAGACTACCTAAGTAAATTTCATAACTAATTTAAATTAAAATTTATGTTTATAATATTATCGACTTACTAATTTTCTATCTTCTAAATAAAGGGTCACTATAAGACTACCCTGTATGAGTACAGTCAGAGACTGCCACCAAATGATCAGGGCAACCCAACTTCTATTACGGACTAAGAAGCGCAGAGGCTTTGATTGGATGTTGTCGGTGGCCCTGAAAAGGGAATAGCATATGGCCTTCCAGAGAGATCATTTCGGTGCTACAAGGCTGGATTGCAAGGTATAGGGACTTCTGCGCAGGTTGTGGCACTTGATAGGTCGACTCTCTCGGCTATGGAGAAGAAGATCGCGCAACTGTCAGCCGAGTTTGAACAGTCAAAGGCTAGAGAAGAAAGAAAGATCAACAATTTAATAGCATTCAAGGTCAGCTAGAAAAGTGATATCAACAATTTAATAGCCTTCAAGATCAGCTGACCAATCTTCTTGCTAGTGGGAATTTCCCGATTTCCCAATCTCGTGAGTCTTCCGCGGATGCTACTCCTTCTCATCGTGATCCTTCGAACCATGCCGACGATGAAGCTTCTAGTAGTGGAGATGATGCAGTACAAAACACTCCTTGAATGGTGTTTGTATTGCTATGTGAAGTCTTAAACTTGTGAATAGTTTATTGGAATAAATTGTTGCAACTCTATTGTGTTATTGAAAATTTATATTGTGGTTGCTTAATTATAGTGTTTGGCGTTATTGTTGTGGTATTAGTTGACTTTTCTATATTGTTGGTGTATTAGGTTGAAATTGTGGTTGAATGGAAGCAAAATAGTGCTGCCATTATATGTTATTTATTGGTTGTGTGTATTGGCAGGTGATATAGCTTTAAAGCAGTAGTATTCTGTCAAATTTTACCCAGAAAACCGACCACATATCGGCCAAAGTCGGTCGAAAATTTCAATATGAAAATCTCAGAAATTTAAAAGTACCGACCGAAATCTGTCAGTATCTGCAATGTGAAATCTCCAGGATTAACAATTACCAGTCAAAATTTAAATTTTTAAATTTGTTATATTTTAATAATACCAACCGATATTGGTCGGTATTTTATATTTTCAAACAAAATGCAAAATCAATATATACCGGCTATATTAAAAAAATATTTTTTAATATACCGACCGACATCTGTCGGTTTATTTAGTTTTCCTAGAAAGCGTGTCAGTTAATTCGATCAACTTTTGGTTGAACAAACCGATCGCCATTGGTTAGAATTTGCGACCGACTTCGATCCTACTCGTTACCGACCAGCCTTATTTCGACGGATTAAAGTCGGACGGAAATCGATTGATTTTTCAGGATTTTCGACCGGCTTCGGTCGGTATTCCTTGACGATTTTTTGTAGTTTTATAGTAGTGCCTTTTCAAGTAATAATCTGGCCGTGGGCTTGAAATTCAAAGGTCTGTTGGCCATAACCGTAATAGTGTGGCCCAGCTTCGCCAACCAAATAACTCCCAAAACTATATCCGCTTCAGCAGATTCTAAGAGGAAAAAAATCCTCAGTCAACGTGCGGTCCTGGATAGTGAGAGATAACTAGCGTACCATGCCCAAACATTGAAGATGATTTGCATCCTCAACCATCACACAAAAATTTGAAGAGTCTAGGATTGGGAGCTAGAGAAATTTAGCCATTCTGGGATGGATAAAGTTATGGGTACAATGTACGGTGTTGCTTTTCACGGACCCAATGAAGCATAAGGTAGTCGGAACTTAGACACCAAATAAAGCGAGGTAGCTGATGGATGCTACTGGGTCATCCTCCCTAGGTGATAGATCTTCGATAGAGTGCGCAAAAGGGTTATCAGATGGTTCCAGCTGAGTGAGGTCAGAATGCTCTTCGTCAGAGACAAGAAGAAGCAGTTGCGGAGGGTTGGCGCAACGATGACCTTTGACCCATTTGTTATCACAATTGAATTAGAGGTTTAGGTCACATTTGCATTGAAGTTCCGTTGGTGTAAATTTCTTAAAAGGAAGACGGCCTAGCCCTGAGGTGTTGGTAAGAAGTGTGGTTGGTTTTGGAGAAAAGGGGGATGAGTTAGGTGAAAGAGTTGAAATCGGTTTAGTGGAGTAAGTCAGTCATGGAATTGGTATTGTGTCTATGGGAGGTTCTGGGCTTAGGGGAGTGGGTTGGGCTTGAAGTAAAAAGGACAAGCGGATAGCTTCATGTAAATCCTTGGTCCTGAATGAAAGGACTTCATTCTTGATATCCGGTAGAACAACATGTGTGAGGCCACATCAGTAGTCTGATTAACCAAATTTTCATACGGGGTCAAATATTCTCTCACTGAGGAGGTCATCTAAATCTTTGCCAGCAAATTTTCCGGTGTCTCTAATGATTTGGGACCAAATCGGATGAGAAATACTCTGGTAAATTGATCCCAACTAAAGATTTGACGATTTTGGTACGTCTAACAATACCACTCGTGGGCTTCCCCTTCCAAGTAAAATGGGCGGACGCTCAGACTCTGCTCCTCAAATATGTTGTTAAAATCAAAATACTGGCTTGCCTGAAATACTCAACTCTCAACGTTGGAGCCACCGAACTTAGGTCTGTCAATGGTAGCCGTTTTGGTATGGCGAAAATGACGGAATGTCTTTTGGGAAAATAATGGTGGTACAAGGTTTTATTGAAAAGGCGGAACAAATTAAGGATAAGAGGGTTGTTGGTAATTGTAAGGATTTGTGGGGGATAGAGGTTAGTGACCGTATTGAGTGTGTTGGCCATACTAGAAATTTTAGTTGTTGTAGTGTTGTAGGGGGGTTGCTGGTTGTATTGAGGTTGCTGGGAGTATTGGGGTTGTTGGTCGTATTGAGGTTGCTGGGTGTAATGGGGTTGATGGAATTGGGTTGGTGTTTGTTGCTGGGGTTGGGATTGGTACTGCAGTAGTGGAGTATTTCATGGTGGAGCTGGTGGGGAAGGAGCCATAGAAGCCGGAGGTGGTGTCACAGCGGAGGAAGAGCCGGCGTTCTTTGTTGTGGATGGAATTGGTTGATGTTGTTTTCCTGCGGTAAGAATGTGCAGTTGACCCTGTATCTCAAACAATGTAGTAGAGACGGCGTCGAAATTCTGGGAGTGTAGAGCTAGTTGGTGCTTAATCTAAGCTATATCGTTGTCTAAAGATTTCAAGCGGGTCACCCATTGGAGAGGAGGTTCAACGAGAGCACCTAATGGAGCAAACTTTTGTTAATTCAAATCAAAGGATTACAAGAATCAAAGATCCACTCTTACTCCTTGACTGATAACAGCAAAATTGAAAGAGAAACAAATGAAAAAAATGCAGAAGGTGGGAAGTCCCGGAGCTATCTATGACTAAAAATTGAAGATAAAAGACAAGACTCAATTCTCTACCCTAATTGATGGCTCCTTCTATATTTATATAGGAGTGCCTTCCTTAGGTGTTTGCTCTATTGTGGCCTTATCTCTAACGGTATTAGCTGCCTTGTCCTTTTTGGGAACCATATATTCGTTCAGGTATTTCTGAGGGTGCACTACTCTGTTATTGTGCCTTTGGCCAGCCTGTCTCCAGCCTTATCTCTAGAGGGTTTGTTACACTCTTTCTTTTCCGTTAGACTCACTACTAATTTTATATTTTAATTTGCTTTATTGTTGTGACTGTGTTTGTCTGAGCCGAGGGTCTCTTGGAAACAGACTTTTTACCTGCACAACGTATGGGTAAGGTTTGCCTATACACTATCTTCCTCATATCTCACGTGTGAAAATTTACTGGGTATATTGTTATTATTGTTATTTTGTTGATTAGATCTATAGTTTAAAGATGTACACACATATATGAAAACTCATAATAGAGGTATAGTTATATGTTTTGGACCCAAATTTTCAAAGAATTCATATTTAATTTGAAGTGATTGAGATTAAATTCTAGATTTGCTTTTGTATGTCAAATATCTCTGCAGATGGTGGTCAACTTTGCTTCCTCCATCATGAAAAGGGTATGTATTCTTTCACACTTTCACCTTGATCTATATTCTTAAAGAAAAAGAAAAACATAGTGAAGGAAGCATGTGGATAATCACAAACTTAAACTTGTTATGATGTGACTGTTGATCTTATGTCTTGATTATAAAAAGACACTGCGAGACAGAAACAGCTTAGAGGCAATTGATTTGTCCCTTGGCATGTATGTCGATAATCGTATGCGGAATTTTGAACTCAATCTTATGCAAAAGAATCCAGTCAAGGAAACTTCCAAGCTCTTTCCAAATTCAATCTTCATTTGTCATGTCAAAGTAGATTTTGAAAAGGGGATAATTAAGTATCGTACCGGCCAATTTCAAAAAATTAATTAAAATAATAACTCTAAGTAGATATGATGATGCTCCATATGACGCGACTGTAGCAAAATTTGATTGATTCGACTGGGTAGTATAACAAAAAACTCGATTGAGCTTGATTCAGACTCGATGAAGTTTTGATGAATTCGGTTAAACTCGAGTCGAGTTCGAGTAATTCGTCTCAACGCCCACATATACTTTGCACATCGCAAGCAAAATTCATCGACGAATTGTCACCTACCTAGGCACATTTCATAGTGATATGGGTAATTTGCACTAGGAGAACTCCGTCACGAAAGCTCAAACTTTTGCCAAAAATCAAGGCAAGGAAACTTCCGAGCTCTTTCCTAAATATAGCACTCAATCTTTCTTCGTCATTTCAAAACATATTCAAGAGTAAAACATTTAAGCAAATTATTGCACCTATTCAAATAAAACCTTTCATTAATAACTGGAAGAAATGAATAAGTGACAAATATGAAATATAAATTGGTATCAAATTACATTAGTTGAATAGTGGTAGGAAAAGAAATATTGCTATACTACAGTGTGCACAAAAAGTTAAGGTGTTTTACACGTAAAACGGTACTGTTGAATTTATAGCGTGGTTTATAGACAAGTGAATCGATTTGACCCAAAAATAATAAATAAATAAGAACAAAAATAAGATTATGAAATGAAATTAAAGGAAATACGAGTCTGGCTATGAACTTAGCCTTTTCGGTGGAAAAAGTAAAAAATATTCAAGAACAAACACTGAGAATAATGTTATAAAATAAGAGCAGAATATAATATTTTTGTGTACATAATGATTCGTGACTACAATGGATTTTAATTTTTCTATTTATAACTCTATTCAGGGAGACAAGATCCCCAAATCAAGCTTCTCTTGAATGAAAATATTGATGGCTACATAACAGTTGGCTATAAATACAGATATTCTCTATAACGGCCGCTCATTGAATGCTACCCGATGTCAATACTTTGAACCTTTGTCGCCGGCTACTCCATCTTCGGGACTCATCCAGCACTGATCACATGCTGGCAACCGGTATTGACTATTTGCTGACTCACATCCTACTTATCTTCAGCTCCACGTGTCATCTCTTCATTCGTTCCAGCTCTCACAAACCAATTTTACCATCTACAGATAGTCCCCATAATTTTTGGTGACAATACTTTAGTGTCATCGGGAAGTGGAGAAAGCCTCTTTCCTTAGCGGCAAGTTTTTGAACAGTGTCTAACATTTGAAAGGACGCACATCTCTCCGCATTTAATGATCAGAACACGTGTTACCCTACAATTTGACAAATATTTTCGCTCGTTCTCAAAGTAACCATGACCTCGATTTTTGCCGTCTATAACTTCTCCACTTTTATTCTTTACTTTTTACAACTTCTTCCTCTTCTCTGATTTACCTTAGAACCCTACAGCAAACTTCAACTTTCTCAGTAAATTTTTTTTTTTTAACAAATTTGTCATCATCATGTCTTCTAACATTGTTGCCTTCGAAAATTCTAGCTTTATCTTTGGTGGAGGTCCAAAGAAAAATAGAGCCAAAGACGTTGATGTCGAGTCTGAACCTCTAAAAACACCATCATACCTCTTCACCTTAGCACGAAATCCGACCTTCAAGAACAAAAAGAACCTGCAAATCCCAAAAGTACAGACACTGGCCTGTTAATAGGTATCCTTCTTTCATCTGTCCTCCTAGCAATCCTGCCGTGAAGGAAGATTGTAACTGGAAAAATATTGAAATCCTTACCCCTAGCGAGGTATAAAGGGTCACCATCTCCAAACCAGGGTTCATGTATGTTTATACATACCCTTTTACTCTGGGCCCTTTCATTTTTAGAGTAGGTGAAGAAATCGACCCAATAATCTTAGAGTTTTGCTGCCAGTACCAAATACGTTTGGCACAAGTAGGTCCTTCCGTGTAGCGTATGGTGGCTTGTCTCCGCTGATTGTGTTCTGAGACCAGGGAAACCCTGACTCTTGCACATATGATGAACTTCTACTCCCCAAAGATCTTTCGTAGGGGTGTGCTAAAACTTAGCATACACGGTCATCATGCTCTTCTTACCAGAGTCGATGATGACAATGACCATGGATGGATAGAACGGTTTGTTATCGTTACTACTAGGGACATCCTCCCTGCCACAGCACCTGCTATTCTAGAATCATGAAATTTTTTTCGAAAGTCTTCGAACATCATTTCCTTTTCATATTTAGAAAGACCTTCCTTCAATACTAAATTTACATTCTCCTTACTCCAGCTACTCACTGGAAGCCACCACGGGTTCATTATCTGACCCAAAGGGTACAGAAAATTCTGGATATTACTCCGTTAGAGCCCCAAAGATGGAAAGAAATAGATCCCAAATATGGGTGAAAAGCCAAAAATCATGGTAAACAAGAATTCTTCTTCCTTTCTTTTAATATATCTTGGAAGCAATTTAACTGTCTTCTTGTATCACACAGGACTTACGAAGGGATCTGTTGTTTGCCCCGATATCAAGTTTCTCGATAACCAGGCGAAAGCTGAACAGTTACTCCCAGAATTTCCGGAGGAGAGCTCGCAAATCTACTCGCACTTCCGGTGAAGGTATCTCCTCCCAAAGTCCCCAGCCCAAAAATAAGAAACCAAAGAGGAAACATCCCTTTTCGGCTGGGACTCAGGAGCAAAGAATAAAAGAAACACCAACCGACCACAGTAGTCCTTGATGATGATGAAAAGGCACCCTTCAAAGAAGAAAAAGATCTTCATAAGTTCAACTGGATGATCAGCCACGAGAGCTTCAAACTCCACCACCAGAAGAAGTTCAAGAACTCTGGGGGAAATGGAAATAGTATGCTTCATCTCGTTTTCAAATTCCCACAGTTGCTTCTAGCTAAAGGAGTTCAATTCTTGACCTTCCTCCACCATTAACTTCCGAGCCGATAACAATTATCTCTCCATCTACAGCAGCTGCTACTTCTCCACCCAAGCTAAACAAATGGAAAGTGTTCCTTCTCCTCGGTCACCCGACCATAGAAATCTAGAAAGTACTTACTCGCCACCCACTAAAGAATCTCATAGAAAATGAAGTATCATCCTTTCAATTTTGAATGAGTGCCATATATTTTCCAAGCAGGTGGAGCTTGCCAATTATCTGAAGTCGCTGGCGTCAGAAAAGAATTGGAGAAAAATAGACTCCGTTTCTGCAGAGTGTCTAATAAATAATAGCATGCATTGCTCGACGCAGGTAGCAATCTAATTTTCTTCTATTTTCTTTCAATTTATACTTTGCATTAATAACTTTAGTTCTAACCTTTTTCAATCCAACCTTCTTGCTTTCGAGGGCCTGAAAAGGTTAATTCTGGACATGCAAGAGCTTACTTCAGAACGAGATCAAACTTTCGTTGAAAGGAATCAACTTGCCAAGCGCTCCTAGTGCTAGTGGTAGAAATTGCTCAAATGGATGACCTTGAGGCCCGATTGCAGCATTCCGAAAAAGATAGGATGGTCCACAGCCAGGAAGCTTCCTAATTACATCAAACCTTAAAGACACTAAGGCTAAGTGGGCCGAACTTTATGATACTGTAACTGCTGTTACGAAGCGTGAGTCTGCCTTCATGGAGCAAGTGAATAACTTGAAAGCTAGCTTACGCTCCAAAACTAAGGAGGCCAATACTACGGAAGTGAGGAGATCAAGAATGGAAGAAACACTCAAAAGAGTCATGGAGCAGAATCAACTTCACTCGGCCACCAACGTTGAGCTTGACTCCAAAATCAGCATTGTTAAAGCTGAAATGTAAAGCTTCAAGCGAAGACTGAAAAACTTCGAGCCAAACTCCAAGATCAAGAAGATTCTCTCATCTTCGAGAAGACATACGTCATATACTATACGAAGAGGAAGACTTTGGAGGAAGCCAAAGAAGGTATTGCAAACATTGACGAACGCATTGCCAAGGCCCGGGAGATGGAGACAATTGCTCATGAGAACCTCCCCACACAGCCTGTTGCTTCTGACTCTTCAAATACTAACTTTGAGTATTCAGGAACCGAAGGAGAGACTAAAGAAGATGAAGGCCTCGAACCGGAAGTGGAACATCCTTCTCCTGATAAAGAAAACAAAGACTCTTCTCTCCCTTCGTGTTATGGCAGCAAGAATTAATATATATATTTTTCTCTACCTTTTGTATATATGCCAAAACTTTTTACTAATTCGGCATTTTAATCAATAAAAGAAACCTTTTTGCTCAAGTACTGTGCAAAAAATATTCTTTTTCATTTAACTGAAAAAGCTTCGGGAATCTTTTCACATCCGATAGCTTTTGGTTCCAGGCATAAATACTTCCGGAATCTACCCTTTACTATGAAGGTTTTATAAGAGAGAGCCCTTATGTTTACGGTGCTCTTGAAGAGGACGTCTCATGTTCATTTTGGCACAAGCATTTGAAGTTTTTGTTAACTTTCAAATGATAAAACAAATTAACTTACCATTTAGACAAGAAATAAGATAAAAATAAAAGGACTTCGATTCCCTCTTTCTTTAAAAGTAAATTTACATAAATATTCTTTTGTTTAAGTAAATAGAGCTACCAAGACATGTGGCTAACTTGTACAACTTATTTCTACGGGACTGATCATGTAGTCTCAGGTTCTGATAAGACATTGATCCCGGTTCTAGTAGTCCCTGATCTTTGTAACACTTTATTCGAAGTATGCTTTTAATTGCTTCCTCGTTAAAATAAGAGTTTTAGTAGATGAGATATGCTATCGAGCCAAAGATTATTTAACCATCCACGAGATGTTTGCCACACGAGCTGATCTACACAGAACTGTTTATACTCATGCTAAAGTGAAGGAAATAGAGCATATGATTGTTGATTAACTAGTGAAGGAAAATGATGCATTTTTCTCAATACTGGAAGATAGGTGACACCATTTTGAAAACCATCGAGACTGCTCTAGACCCAGAACTGAAGGAATCTGGTTCCTTGACATGTATCAGTTCCCCCTAATGTTCGGATGCTAAGTATGAGAATTCGAACACTGGAAGTCTTGCATTTGCCGATGATCCTTCCTTCGTAGTATGCTTTACATCGTTGCCTCATTAAAAACCTTGCCTAAAAATCCAATTGAGACGAAAAATGATCGAAGGAAAAAGAGTGCAGCACATACTTTCAGTACCAGCAAGGATCTTCAGCAGTAATACCTTTTGAGGTGAGTCACGTCCAGCTGCTTGGCAATTTAACTCCATCTTGATTTTTCAATTCATATGAACCTTTACCAGTTATAGCTGAAATCCGGTAAGGTCCTTTTCATGTTGGTCCCAGCTTCCCAGCGTTAACTTTTCGAGTGCTTTGAGTAACCTTACTCAGAACCAAATCCCTAACTTTGAAATATTAGAGATTTGCCCTGCGATTGTAATACCTTTCCATCCTTTACTTTTTGTGCCACCATCCTTACATATGCCAGATTCTGGTGCTCTTCAAGTAAATCTAGTTTAACCAGCAATGCTTCATTGTTTGTTTCTTCTTCGCTCGAGAAAACCTTAAGGTCGGTTCCCCCACTTCCACCAGTATCAAAGCCTTTGAACTGTATACAAGTGAAAAGCACGTTTCACCCGTGCTCGACCTTGTCGTGGTCCAATATGCCCACGACACACCCGGTAGCTCATTAGACCACTTACCGTTAGCATCTTCTAACTTCCTTTTAAGATTTTGAATAATTACCTTGTTGGTCGACTCCGCTTGTCCATTAGCACTCAGGTGGTATGGTGAAGATGTAATTCGTTTAATCTTTAATCCTTCCAGAAACTTTGTGATTTTGGAACCTATAAAATGTGGCCCATTGTCACAAGAAATTTCTTTTAATATTCCAAACGGACAGATGATATGATCCCATATAAAATCGATCACTTCTCGTTCTCCAATCTTTTGGTAAGCACCTGCTTCAACTCATTTAGTAAAATTATCAGTTAAAACCAAAAGAAAATTTACCTTATGGGGTCCTTGCGGTAAGGGACCGACTATATTCATCCCCCATTTTATGAATGGTCACGGTGACACCACTGAGTGCAGAAGTTCCGCCGGCTGATGTACTAATTGTGCATGGCGTTGACATTTATCGTACTTTTGCACAAATGCCTTTGCGTCTTGCTCCATCCCGTGGCCAATAATAACCAGCTCTTACTATCTTGAGAACCAATGGGCCTGCACCAGAATGGTTCCCGCACACTCCTTCATGAACTTCCCTCATTACATAGTCAGCTTCTGACACTCCTAAACACCGAGCCAATGGTCCTTGGAACGACTTCTTGTATAATGTCATCAAGAAAATAACGAGTTCCCTTGGTCCGTAGTGCCCGGGATGCTTTCGGGTCTTCAGGCAATTTTTCATGACTTAGATATTCAATAAACTCATTCCTCCAATCCCAGATTCAGTTGGTTGAATTAACTTCACAGTGGCCATCCACATCCAACACCGAATGCATTAGTTGAACTACAGCACCAGAATCAGATCCATTCATTTCTATGGACAAACCCAAATTGGCTAATGCGTCCGCCTCCATATTTTCCTCCCTCGAATGTGGACAATTGACCACTCTTTGAGCCGGGAAAGTACTTGAACCTTGTTCAAGTATTGTTGCATCTATTCCTCGATGTCGAAAATTCCATATACTTGGTTCACCACCAGCTGGGAGTCGCACTTTATTTCAATGACCTCGGAACCTAGTCACCTAATCCCCTTACTAGTTCAGGTCCTGCAACTAAAGCCTCATACTCGGCTTCATTGTTAGTTAATGGCATGTCTTAGGGTTTTCCCCGAGGGAGTGATTAATACTACCCCGAGACGAGACCCTTTTACATTGGAATCCCCATCCATAAACAAAGTCAAAACTCCTGATACCAACACTGCTTCTCTGGCAGCAAAAGGTATTTATCCCGATATGAAATCAGCCACAAAGTCGGCCAAAACTTGTGACTTGATTGTAGTCCTGGGCTTGTATTCAATGTCAAATTCACTAACTTCGACTACCCATTTAGCCAAACGACCCGATAACTCAGGCTTAAGAAGGATATTCCTTAAGGGAAAGTTTGTCACAACGGCTATTGGATGACACAGAAAATAAGGCCTAAGCTTTCAAGAGGCAACTACGAGAGCTAAGGCTAGGTTTTCAAGGTACGGATATCGTGTCTCCACTCTCGATAATGTTTTACTAACATAATACACGGAAATTGCGTACATTCTTCTTCCGGGACTAAAACAACACTTACCGCTACTTCCGAGACCGCTAGATAAATCAACAGTTGCTTACCTTTTCTCAATTTTGACAACAACGGAGGAATAGACAGGTACCTTTTTAGGTCCTTCAGTGCTTGTTGGCATTCCAGAGTCCATACAAAATTGTTCTTCTTTTTCAAAAGTGAAAAGAAGTGATGGCACCTTTCTAAAGATCTCGAGATGAACCTGCTTAGAGCCTCCAAACTACTAGTCAACCTCTGTACTTCCTTCACGCTTGTGATCTGGTCTGGGATATCATCGATGGCTTTGATCTTATCGGGGTTAACTTCGATTACTCTTTGAGAGAGCAGAAACCCCAAGACCTTTCCAGAACCCACTCTGAAGGCATACTTCTCCGTGTTGAGCTTCATGTTGTACTTTCTCCGAATGTCAAACGTCTCTTAGAGTTGTTTCAGATGATCTCCTACATTAAGAGACTTAACGAACATGTCATCAATATAAACTTTCATTTCTTACCTATCTGTTTTTCAAACCTCTTATAAGTGGCTCTGGCATTTTTAAGCCCAAAAGGCATCACATTATAGCAATATGTGCCAAAATTTCTGATAAAAGAAGTCTTCTCTTGATCTTTTGGGTCCATCCTGATTTGATTATACCTAGAATAAGCATTAAAAAAAAACTCATTAGCTCATGTCCGGCCGTAGCATCAATCGTTTTATCAATGTTTGGCAGCGGAAAATAGTCTTTAGGGTATGCCTTATTTTAATCTTTATAATCTACATACATACTAAATTTATTATTCTTTTTAGGTACTACCATCACGTTAGCTAGTCAATCGGAGTAATTTACCTCCCGAATTGAACCTATATTAAGTAATCGGGTTACCTCTTCCTTAACAAACCTATTTCTGACCTCTATTATCGGTCGTTTCTTTTGCCTTACTGGAGGGAAGTTAGGATCCAGACTCAATTTGTGGACTGCCACCTCCAATGGAATACCTAGCGTATCTGAATACGACCATGCAAAACATCAACATTAGATTTAAGAAAATCCATAAATTTTTAACCTGAGTTCGGGACTCAATCCCGTTCCTAAATGGAATTTTCTTTCCAAAAACTCTTCAAATAAGGCCACTTGCTCGAGATTTTTTGTGGTTGACTTGGTCGCAGATGTCTCCTCCGATACGTGAAAAGACCTCGGTACCTAATATAATTTTGATGACTCCGTGTCTTTATCATCTTCAATTGAGATGGAAGAGGGCACCGGTTCCTATAATTGCTATTTGCTGGTTTCTTTGCCATTGCTGCTGGAAATGGTTACTGCGTTCATCTCCATTGCAGCCAGTTTATCTCTTTTGATCTGCTTGATCCCATTTGGTGTTGGAAATTTTTACAGCTGATGGTAGGTTGAGGGCACAATCTTCATCTCATGTATCCATGGCCTTCCAAGGATTACATTATAGCCCATGTCACCATCTACCACTTCGAACAAAGCGGTGTTTGTTACTCCTTCGGTATGTGTGGGCAGCAAAATTTCTCCTCGGGTTGTGACACTTGTTAAGTTGAACCCGGCCAAAAGCGTTGTTGTCATAACTATGTTTCCGGTCAGCTTCGCTTGCTCCAAAACTCTCCATTTTATGATGTTGGCTGAGCTTCCTGGATCCACCAATACACGTTTAATTTTAAAATCTAAAACATTAAGAGAAATTACCAAACCATCGTTGTGTGGGAAAAGAAGTCCATCAGCATCCTCTTCTGTGAAGGTGATGTCATATTTTGAGATTTCTCGGATCCTCTTTTCATGGGTTACTGATACCTTCGTCTTCTTTTCTGCCAAAAACGTAACCCCACTTACTTCGTCCTCCGAAGATCATGTTGATTTTCATCCAAGGTGATCGTGCTGTCGGCTTTGATAATTCTGCATTATCCCGATTTCTCCCATAGTTGTTCTTGGCGCGGTCGCTTAAGAACTCTCTGATTGACCATTTTCCAATAACATTGCCACCTCTTCTCGAAGATGTCGACAGTCCTTAGTGATGTGGCCATGTGTTTCATGGAATTCACACTATAGATTAGGATCCCTTTGGCTAGGATCCGATCGAATTGGTTTCGAAAACTTAGCTTCCTTAATATTTCTCATGGTCGACACTAATTCCACCAGGCTGATATTAAAATTGTAATCGGACAACCTGGGATACGCTGAATCCCGAGACTCCGACACCTCTTTCTCCTGCAAGGATCTGCTACTCCGACCACGATCCGTCCTTTTATCGGAAGTGAGCCTATCCGATGACTGGAATCCTTTATTACCATGCCCGTCAGCGCTCTCGTAAGGCTGAAAATGACTTCTAGAGGGTCTCCGATCTGCGTCAAAACAATTTTCCAACTTATCTTGATTTCGATCACGATTTCGTCCTTTGGAAGACACCGAGGAACCAAGTTGATTATCTTCTATTCTTATTTTTGACTCATAGCGATTGTGAACATCTGCCCATGTGGTCGCCTGAAATTCGAGCAAGCTCTCCTTCAATTTCCGGGAGGCATTTGAGCTCAACGGGTTGAGACCCTTTATAAATGCCTCCGCTGCCTACTCATCTAGTACTGCTAGTAACATCATCCTTTCTTTCTGGAACCGGATCACCAACTCCCACAACAGCTCATATTCTCCTTGAGATATTCTGAATATATCCGCCTTCCTTGCCTGGACCGTTCTTGCTCCAGCATTAGCTTTGATAAACGAATCTGCATGTATTTCAAAAGAATCAACATAATGCTCAAGTTAGAGGGAATACCAAATTAAGGCACCATTTTTAAGGGTTTCGCCAAACTTCTTCAGCAAAACCGATTCGATCTCATGCTGGGCCAAGTCGTTTCCCTTTACTACCGTAATGTAGGTCATGATATGCTCCTGTGAAATCGAAGTCCAATCATATTTTATTTTATCCGGCATCTTAAACCTCTTTGGGATCAACTCCAGTGCCGCACTTGGTTTAAACGGCAATTGCGTGTACTTCTTTAAATCTGGTCTCTTTAACTCCGGCAGCGTTCCCGGGATCTGATCCATCAGAGCATGAAATTCCTTTGCATTCTGACCCATTCGTTAATTCATTTCTCTCATGAATCTCATGATCTCGATTTTGAAAGGATCATTTAAGTTGTTGTTCCTAGATCCACTACCGGTACCTCCGGACTCGTCAAAACCGACCTCCTCCCTTGGAGTGTCATTATCAGTTCTTTGAGTCGTTTGAATTGCGGGAACGCTGGGAGGAACCAGAACTCTTCCATTGGCCTTATTGGAGGCACCTGATAACCCTTGCTTCAATTTCGTCATCACCTGATCTTGCCTTGAGAGGTGATCCATAATCGTTTTTTGTTGTTCGTTCAAGATTTTGATTGTTTCAACAACGTGATCATCCTCCGAATCATCAGGAGTTGGGCCCTGCAAATGCCGAGGATACAAACCTTCACGAACTGGGGTTGCTTCATCCTCTTCATTGCGGGTTTCGCTGGTTGAATCATCACGCTGGAACACATCTTCCCGTTCATCATATGCTCCAACATTGTAAACATTGTTGACATCATTAGCTGCCATACCTGATCTTTCTTTTGTAAAGGAAGGAATCAAAATTTATTAGTAATAGATGAATGGATTAAGGCAATTACACAATTGTCTATACCCTACGGTGGGAGTCAAATTTTTTACCCGTAAAACGGTACAGTTGAATTTATAGTGTGGTTATAAAATGAATCAATTTGACCAAAAATAAATAAATAAATAAGAACAAAAAATAAGATTAAGAATGAAATTAAAGAAAATAATGTTATTAAATGAGAGCAGAATATAGTTTTTTGTGTACAGGATGTTTCGTGTCTACAATAGATGTTAATTTTTCTATTTATAACTCTATCTGGGAGACAAGATACCCGAATCAAGCTCCTCTTGAATGAGAATAAAACCATCATTGATGGCTGCTTAACCATTGGCTATAAATGCATATATTCTCTATAATGGCCGCTCGTCGACTGCTACCCGATGCCAATACTTTGAACCTTTGTCGCCGGCTACTCCGTCTTCGGGATTCATCCAACACCGGTCACATGCTGACAACCAACATTGTCTAATTGCTGCTCACATCCTATCTATTTTCAGTTCCACGTGTCATTTCTTCATTCGTCCAATTATTACTAACCAATTTTACCATATACATAACGAGTATTATATATATACCTTGATACTAAACCATTCTACACAAAGAAACTATTCTGCTATATTTTTTAACATAGATCCACGTCAGTTCATGACTTGAAAACTCGCCCTCGACAAGATTTTGAGATAATTTAAGTATGTATTTTCTTAGTTAGAAAAATTTATAGAATTAAGCAATGTGGAAGTGGAATATTGCTGGAAAGTATAGACGAAATTCGAAGCCAAAGACCTCCCACGTCAGCTACAAATGTGAGCGCGCAAGTGAAAGACGTTTAAGGAAGTCCTTCGCACGCCAACTTCATAACTCGTTTAAAATTTAACATAAGATGTATTTTCGAGGATACATATTTCTTGACGACTTCTAATTAATGCAGAAAGGGTTGGCATTCATAATATATTTTTTTAATCGAAACTCCTGATTAAAGATGAATTTTAAAATTTAAATAACTCCATTAACAGCTTCGTCACTAGTTAAAAAAAAATCAACCGATGATTGATAGGTCATTTCCTCCCTATCTATTTCTTGATCCCTCATTTCAGTAATCCTTGTTACTGATTAATTGATCGAGACATACACTCTTCGTTTCTTTTGCCTTATTATAGCAGGTTTTAATACATTGATTATGTGAGCTTTTGTTACATGTAATATTCTTAACGTGTGACACTTTTACGTTTTAACTCAGATGACCACTTCATAGCACTACAACAAAAGTGGAAGGGATGCAATTAATGTGTGCAATTTCTACTACAAAGGCGAAAATGACTTTAGACAAAGCAAAGCTCTTTCTTTCCTTCAATATTTTTGCATTGCTTTTTTATCATAGGAATTCGTCTATTCTTAGTAAATGAAGGATTTTCTTATGTGAAATTCAAAAATAGCAAAATTTATAAGTGGTGATTGAAAAATAGCTATAATTTTTAAAAAGTAATCAAATTTTATTCATTTATTATATTATTTATCCTGAATTTCGGATAACAATTGAATTTATACGTGGTTTTAAGGATATGTGACTCAATTTGATACAAGTAACGAATAATATAACGGAAATTTAAGTCAATAGATAAATGGAGAAGAGATACAAACCACAAGCCTTGGATAATCCTGGCCTTGGCTGATTCTTCCAAGATAAAAAGTAATTATAACTGTAGCCAGATGAATATAGTAATGTAGGAAAATAATAAAAGTTGTTTTCTTTTCTTTGTATTGATGATTTTCTTGAGATGTCCTTGAACAATTACATTGCCCCTTTATATAGTTGGGGGATAATCTTTTATACAAGGTAAGAATCTATTTACAAAGTAAAATATCTCTTGATTTGCTGGTTTAACGGTCTTATTGATTGATGCTGAGATTCCCGTCGTGATGCTTACCTATCATAGATTTTCCGGTCCTTTCGTCATTCAAATTTGATGACCTACCCTAGAACGTTTTCTGGAATCGAGCTCGATAGACTCAGTTCGGGCATCCTGGCTTCGTACTCTGATTCTATGTCATTCGATCTCGACCTTCGATCTTTGGTACCTCGATCCCTATTTATCGAGCAGTAATCATGATGGATACTAACCATATAGAATCGAGCCCGATTTGATTATATATAGACGGGCCTGAGTTCGACCTCATACACATATAAAGATAAATCTGAACGAAAACACTGTTCAAAATCCGAAAAATATTCCAGCATAATATACTGGAGTTCGAATTTTTTACATGTGAACTTCCAGCATAATATACTGGAGGCTGGAGTTCATACACAGGTGCATCAATCTCCAGTATATTATGTTGGAAACTTTCCATGTTGCAGCAAAATAGTGGCTGTTTTTTAATGAATTTGCAAACACTAGCTATTTTTCAATTATCAGTCCGAAAACTGGCTAGCCCGTACTATTTTTACGATTTTCTTGGTTCATTAACCTTTCCTTTTTCTCATCTCTCCTTTTGAAAAAATTACATTGGACTTGCTTTTATCTTTGATATCTAAATCTATATATTGTCTAAATCAAATGGGGAAGCATACAGATACACATTTTTTCTTAATTAATTTTATTGAATTTACTTTAATCTGATTTGATATAATTATTCTATTGACTAAAATTATTCGGGAAACACACGAGAAACTATAAGAGGTTTTAATTCCTCAGTGACAAAGATTAATGAAAGTTAAGAAAGCTTATTAGGACACGCGTCCTCTCATTATATATTTTACCAGTGAGGACTCTGCATTGAATTAATTTATTAACCTGTCAATTACTACACACAACTGATTTCAATTTTTGGCCTTATTTTGTCGATGGTTTACTTAAACGTGGAGCGATGGCAAATCCCAATAGAACAAAGTGCTTAGGCATGCATAACGCAATAATGGTACTCAGTATGTATATATATATATATTGAAAGGTAATGTTTTGAATTCAGCTGAATTTGTTGAAGTTCGTTCTAGATCCGTCTTTGTTAACTACTTACTAGTTGCCTCTAATATCCTTCTTCATTTAGCATATTTTTCAGTGACTTTAAGAATGAATAGCCGATTGCGATCGAAATGCGTTGCAGTTACATTGGCGTTGTCAAAATCCTATAGATGCCCTACATTTGGCTCATTTTTGTTTTTCGTTTCCCACTTGATGCCCAGTACTTGTATTGAAGTCCGACTAAATCAGGATTCGCGTGGGGAAATTTCACATTGGGGGTAAAGTATTCCCTAACAAAGGTGACTCTATATCAGGAACTCGAACCCGAAACCTTTAGTTAAGGATGAAGGAGTACTTACTACTCAATCACCAACCTTTGCCCGTGGTTCATTTGTCTTTTTGTAAAACTGACAGCTCCACCAAGTCCTATTTAAAGTATGTTCGCTAAAAATGCATGATGCATGCGATTACTTTCACAAAACATTTGACGAGGCGTTAAGAAACGTCCTAACAGTTTTTCTTTTTTAACGTGCATACCAGTTACAATACCATAGTACTTACAGTCAGTCGGCTTTCGTTATAAGCTTTAGTAGTATTTTTAGATACTTAAATATTTTCAAGGTTGACATATTAGAGTTTGACTTGTAAATGTTAGCTCCCAATTTAATTAGATAATATTCCTATTTGACTTGTAAGATGTTAACTCATTCCCATTTAGTTAATATTCCCACTTGACTTGTAAATCGCTAACTCATTCATATATAGGGAATTACTCACTCAGAAAATATGATATATGTTGAAATTTCTTTTGATAACAATCTTAGAAACGAAACGTTTTATCTTAGTACTAAGGTATACTTTATTTATTCATAATTTCATATAGCTATCTGATCACGCCCGATTCTAGTCCTAAAAAGGATAAGCGATCGCTGCAAATATAATACGGTCTAAAAGTCCGGAGTCGACTCTCACCGAAAACTAAGGTTTAGCTATAACAGTTGACTATCTAACAACGAGGGATACTAAGGGTTAGAGAAAAGATTAAGGAGGTCTAGAGTTATGATTTTCCCAATTGTCGGAATCCTTCCCGCTACGTCTTCTATAATTGCGCCTAAGTATTCACTACTGATCATGATCACCCGACTTATCGTAATTCTCTCTCGAGCAACTACAATAATGTACTAGTCATATTCTCTCGAATTACGCTAGCTCGCACTTTTTCACCGCTCATTATGATCACGTAAAAGCTTCGTTATCTCTAATCTTGCTTTTAAACCCTCCGTGTTGATCTCTCACATAAGTTAGGAGTGATGTTATTTAACAACTACCTAAATATGTATCCTCTCTCAAGCAATACACACTAAATAGGCACAGTCAACTGATGGTCATCAATCAACAGCAGTAAGCACGTCGTTGAATAAGTAGAGAAATCTAACGGTTCAATTATATATAAAAAAAAAAACAAGAATTTATCTTACAAAAGGTTCCATCAAAATCCTAAATAACAAATTAGCTATTCATAATAGTAAGCAAAACTACAATACTAGAATTCATAACCAATAATGAAAATAGGAAGAAGGAAGTGAAAAACTCGTAGAAGAATTCTCCACCTTGCTCCTTGTGTATTCTTGCCTCATTAGGTCGATTCCCTCTCTAACGATGTCTCCCCTCTCTAATGATGTCTAACCCTAAAAAAAATTAACTTTATGGGGTTTTATAGGATAGGGGCTGAATTCTACATGTCCAAAACTAATAAGGAATTAAAATTTGCTCGGATGGTATCGTCAGCACGAGGCACTGTCTATGGCGCCATTGTTTAGGCGCAAGGCACTACCTGAGGTGCCAATGACAGTGCTCTGGACAATGCATTGCAATGTCTATGGCACTATTGTTTCGTTGCCTTGCACTTCTTCTTTTATTGCTCCATTTTTTAGCTCTGAGGTACCATTCCGTGCAATTTTTCTCCAATTCATATCCAAGCATTCTTACACGTGAAATAAGCTCTATTAAGCGCAATTGTTGCACAAATTAGCATCCAAACAACAAGCAAGTAGGGCATCAAAATATATGAAATTATAGCACGACATCAACACCCCACACTTAAATGTTGCTCGCCCTCGAGTCAACCAACCAAACACTTCCTCTTCAAGGACCCAACAAGCCACACATTCGCAGCACATTACACCTATGACCATGGTTGATAGTAACAATTAAGCTCTAATATATGCTGTCAACACTTCCCATACTCATGCCCAATTTCAAAACATCCAACCCAGGAGCAACATGATTATAATAATCCTAGCCTCGAAAAATAACTCAATGTCACAATGCACCTGAGGCTTGAATACTTAATCTAACAAAGATGTCTAATAATGTTACCTATCTTTTATGAAACTATGTGCCCTCACAATAAAAAAAAGAATAAGCAATCCACACATCCAAATCACTTGATCGAATGAATTTTAATGACTCGCACATACGAAGAAAAATCACTCATTCTCTCAAAAAAGTCACATGCATGCAAAAGGTACCACAGGCTTGCCCCTTATGTAATCCTCTACTAATGTAGGCCCGCTCGGTCCGAAATCAACTAGGACTTTATTATGGTTATAATGTGGGTTAAGGGACGGGTAGGATATATTAGAGTATAATGGCTAACCCTTCTAAGCACTTTAACTCATCGCGTATTCAACTTTAAGCGTAAAATTCCTTCAATCATCACAAGATAGCTCACCCCAGAATATTTTTCCTTCTTCTGTACGCACTGCTTTAGATCACATCCACTAGCAAAAATAAGAAACCTTTATTTATTCATTTATTCTTTCCTTCTTTTTTTTTTTTTTTTACTTTTACCTTGCCGCTAGTGAATTTTTATTTAAAGCACAAGTGAACATTTCTTCCTTCTATTGGTTCTACTTAAAAGCTACCCCAAATTTCCTCATTACTTCTTTCTAGCGCTCTCTTTATAATTCAAGTGCTTTAAGAGGTATAAGGATCAAAATGATTCAATTAAGAACAAAAGGGGATAAGCTTGTAATGTGGGTTCCAAAAGAAAGGCTTATAGGCTCAAAAGGGTATCTAGGGGTGATTTTATTTGTGATAAGCAACAAAACTGAAAAAGATCAAAGAAAGCCTAACATCACTTTTCAAACCGAATAGCACCTAGGATTTCGCTTCAATTCACATTCCGAGCAAGTTCTAGACTCAAATGCAATAACATGGACTATATAAAGAACTCACTTCACACATGGCACATGATTCCCTAAGGACGGTCCCATTCGGACTCTCAATCAAAAAAGTATTCACAAAGCCAAGAGATATATTAAGCATAAAACACAAAGTGAACACAAGTAAAACAACCGAGACATAGGAGTTATACCACATGCTATTCATTTTTACCAAAGCATAGTCATATATCTAAAGCTAAGAGAAGGTGAAACACATCTCAAAACCTAATTATGCAACCATCAAACAAGTCAAACGGTTCAAATCACATCAGTTCTTCTCCTTTATTCCTTACATACTGCTCTAAAAGCTATAAAAAAAATTAAAACTACTACCCGGTTCAAATTACATCCCATGGAAAAGAACCGAAGCACTGAAAAAAATCACGAGGGATTATTACTACCTAAGAAAAATAAAAGACATATTTTTGTATTTTCTTTTTCTAATTTTCTTTTGTGTGTTTTGTTTAGACTTAAATCCATCAAGAAAATTGTCTAGGAGATCCATCGTTGGGAAAAGTCCAAATTTTTTTTTCTAAAAAAAAATTATCAATTAAACTAAAAAAACTAAAAAAGCATAGAATGTCACCCAGACAATCTCCTCACCCATACTTAAAATTGTGCATTGTCCCCAATGCACAACATAAATAATAAGAGGGTAAAAGAAATTCCCTGGTAGGCCAAAGACCGAAGCACTAGCAGCTCATGGGGTACTCAGACTTCTCTCGAATTTTTTTCTTTGTGCGGGCACTCACACTTAGTTCTAACCATCTGGTTTGCTGTTGCGTCATTCCAATAGCTATGCTTCTCATGCTCCTAAAAAATAAAAAATGACACTAAAAAATAATACAATAAGAAAATAATTATAAAAACTAAAAATAAGAAAGCAGTAAAGTTGGGTTGCCTCCCAACAAGCGCCTAATTTAACGTCGTGGCACAACTTGAACCACTTTCTACCTCCACATCGAGCTTATGAATTAAACCCCCAATTTGGATCCAAGTTTTCTGTTATGCTATAGGGGTAGTGGAACAAATCTAATTGGCCTAAGCAACCATTGTACTATTCTACACTTCTTGGCTTTAGATGAGGTATCTAGTCCTGTCTTTCTGGCAAGAAAAATTCTAGAATGTAGGCATCTTGTTCCTCATTCCTTGACTCCTCGATCGGCTCAAATGACTCTATTTTCATATCGTCGTCCAAGTCAATGTAAAAATATGTTTGGAGTGAGGACCAATGCGCTCAAACACATGAACTTCAGGACTTTCAACATCCTCAACATAAATGATACTAGAGTCAACAAAATTTATATCCTCAATGTCCTTGGTTGACTCTAGTTTCACTTCTTCAACATCGACATCCTCAAATTGTAGTTGGCTAGGTTATTGATGTTCTACTCTGACCTCCTCAATTAGCACCTCAAATTCACGCTCTTCTTGGCTGCAATCCCAAAAATTGGCTTGTTGAGCATTAAAAGCTTCAACCACTTGACTCACTTGAGCCTCCAAGTTGCGAATAGTTACCTCTTGCCTTTCTATCTGCAGTTGTTTCTTATTATTTTGTTCCAGAAGGCACTTTAACATATCCTTGATCTCCTTCAGGTCCGCATCCCCAGGTTCTTTGTTCCTATTAGCTTCACAAGAAAAAGTAGAACTATCATAATAAGGGGTTGAGGAGCATAAGAAATATAAGCACAACCATGAAAGTGACCATTTTTACCACCACACACATCACATACATTCCACAAATAAGATTGAGTTGGTGCACATAACTCCCTCTCGGGAATATTTTGATAATTTTGACACGGGTGGTTTCCTTCACAATATGTATCAGGATTAATGGTAGAATTATCTACACCTAAATTCCCATAATTTCCAAAGATGTCATGTTTCTCAAATCAACAGTTAGAATAAAATAAAAAAATAAAAAAATAAAATAAAACAAAACAAAATAAAAGTTCAAACTTGAAACCTAGCAATATATACAGCTACAACTACACCGTTAGTTCCCCGGCAACGGCACCAAAATTTGATCACGCCCAACTCTAGTCCTAAAAAGGATAAGCGGTCGCTGCAAATATAATCCGGTCTAAAAGTCCGGAATCGAATCCAACAGAGAACTAAGGTTTAGCTACAACTGTTGACTATCACTAAGAAGACAAGCTCGAACAATTCTGAAGTAGTAAATATTAATATTCTTATATCTAACTAATTAACTAACAAATTAAAGTAGTAAATTAACAACTACGGATACTAAGGGTTGGAGAAAAGATTAAGGAGGTCTAGAGTTATGATTTCCCCAATTGTCGGAATCCTTCCGAATACGTCTTCTATAATTTCGCCTAAGTATTCTCTACTGATCATGATCACTCGACTTATCATAATTCTCTCTCGAGCAACTACAATAATGTACTTGTCATATGCTCTAGAATTACGCTAGCTCGCACTTTTTTACCGCTCATGATGATCACGTCAAAGATTCGTTATATTTTATCCTGCTTTTAAGCCCTCCGTATTGATCTCCCACATACGTTAGGAGTGATGTTGTTCAACAACTACCTAAATATGTACCCTCTCTCAAGCAATACACACTAATAGGCACAGTCAATAGATGGTCATTCAATCAACAGCAGTAAACACGTCGTTGAACAAGTAGAGAAATCTAAAGGTCAATTATATAAAAATATAACAAGAATTTATCTTACAAAAGGTTCCATCAAAATCATAGATAACAAATTAGCTATTCATAATAGTATGCAAAACTACAATACTAGAATTTAAAACGAATAATGAAAATAGGAAGAAGGAAGTGAAAAACTCGTAGAAGAATTCTCTGCCTTGCTCCTTGTGTGTTCTTGCCTCCTTAGGTCAATTCCCTCTCTAATAATGTCTCCCCTCTCTAATGATGTCTAACCCTAAAAAAACTAACTTTAAGGGGTATTTATAAGGTAGGGGCCGAATTCTACATGTCCAAAACTAAAATTTGCTCGGATGGCATCATTGTCGCGAGGCACTGTCTATGGCGCCATTGTTTCGGCGCAAGGCACTGCCTGGGGTGCCAATGATAGTGCCCTGGACAATGCATTGCAATGTCCATGGCACTATTGTTTCGTTGCCTTGCACTTCTTCTTTTATTGCTCCATTTTTTAGCTCTGAGGTACCATTCCGTACAATTTTTCTCCAATTCATATCCAAGCATTCCTACACGTGAAATAAGCTCTATTAAGCGCAATTGTTGCACAAATTAGCATCCAAACAACAAGCAAGTAGGGTAAATAACATCAAAATATATAGAATTATAGCACGACATCAACACCCCACACTTAAATGTTGCTCGCCCTCGAGTCAACCAACCAAACACTTCCTCTTCAAGGACCCAACAAGCCACACATTCACATCACACTACACCTATGACCATGGTTGATAGTAACAATTAAGGTCTAATATATGCTGTCAACACTTCCCATCCTCATGCCCGATTTCAAAACATCCAACCCAGGAGCAACATGATTATAATAATCCTAGCCTCGAAAAATAACTCAATGTCACAATGCACCTGAGGCTTGAATACTTAATCTAACAGAGATGTCTAATAATGTTACCTATCCTTTGTGAAACTATGTGCCCTCACAATAAAAAAAAAGAGAGTAAGCAATCCACACATCCAAAGGGGATAGAGATGTCTAATAATGTTACCTATCCTTTGTGAAACCATGTGCCCTCACAATAAAACAAAGAGTAAAACAATCTACTCAAAAGCTGCCCAAGTTTCCTCATTAGTTCTTTCTGGCGCTCTCTGTATAATTCAAGTGCTTTAAGAGGTATAAGGATCAACATGATTCAATTAAGAACAAAAGGGGATAGGATTGTAATGCGAGTTCCAAAAGACATGAACTAATATTTGCAATCATTAATTTCACAAATAAAAGCAAGAGTAAGGCTAAATAATAAACACCCAACCATAAACAAATAATAAATTAAACACCCATTAAGTTTACACACTAGGGTTGGGTCACAACCCTAGTGAAAATCTAGCTACTCATGCTTGAAATGGAAAAAATAGAAGAAGAAATGATAATTAAACTCATATTGCTAATTAAAATGATAAAATCTATGTTCAAATAGCTCAAAATATGAAAAACTACTAAAAAGAGTAAAAAAAAAAAACGGCTACTATAGCAGCTGATGTCAAAAGTTGACCTAAGAATGTGAAACTTGTCTATTTATACAGGGCTAGAAATTTCGAACAAAAATGCCCTTCGGAGGTTCTGCGGTCGCGCAATTCCATGTGCGGGGGCCGCACATTTCTTCAGCTTGACAGGATTGGAAGTCTGCGGCCGCATAATTATGAACTGCGACCGCAATGCAATCTTTCTACGATCCGCAGAATTGTAACTACGGCCGCACCTTGCTCTTCTGCGGTCTACACAATTGCATCTGCGGCCGCGTAGTTCTTCCTCTGCGGCCGCACAATTATTGTGCGGTCCACACTTCTGGGAGACTTGAAATGCATCTTCTCTTAACTTTGCTTCTGGCTCATCTTTTACGGTCGCACAATTCATGTGCGGACCGCACTTTGCATCAGTCTCTGATGAAAATTCCTTCATAACCTGCGGCCACAAATTATATTCTACGATCCGCACAATTGAGATTTTGTGCCTTTTTTTGTCCTTGAGTTCAAATTACTCCTTCTTGAGTTGGATTTCATCTCGGGGGTTCATCTTCCAATATTGCTGCAATTAAGCACATTTCATTAGTTTTCGGAAAGACAATTAAACGCTTTTGGACTAAAATGAAAGTTAAAAGGCGCTAATAAGTAGTCAAAATCCCCACTATCAACACCCGAAAAAGAAAACTTAAAGAAATACTATAAAAATAGAAAAGGAAAAGAGAGTAGCCTTAGGGGTCCTTTGGTTTAAAGATAAATTATGTCAAAATTAGTTATGTTAGAATTAGTTATCTTAAGATAACTTATTCTGAGATGCTATCTCACCCTCTAAAAGGTATAACTTATTTTAGTACTATTTTTAGTCTTAGAATAATTTGTCCCATAAACTATTTTTACTTATTCATTGTACCAAACGACCCTTTAGTGATTTGTCTATGGGCTAGGTAGTCATAACTCATAAGTTGTGTCGAAGTCGGAACAATTTAACGGTGAATAATAAGTGCAGCGAGGGGTATTATCGGGATTCAAACATGTGACTTCTTGCTCTATATATATTTCCATTCTTTTCCCACACTCTGCTTTACTAAAAGCTTCAGAGACTTTCTTTCCGTTAAAAATCTGTAAATACATTTTTACGGAGAAATTCCGTTATTCTGTAAGAGAATAGTTGAATTCAGAAAGACAAGGTCAGCTTTAAAGTTCATTCACATATGCATAATGCCCAAGAATTTCTCTACATTCTTTCATATTTGAATTACGTTTTGTTTTCATATTGTTACTGTATTATTCGTCTTTCTTTTAACCAAAATCTCTTTTCGTTTTTATCAGCTACTACTAATTTTCATGTTTCTCTTTCCTAATTGATCTGTTTTCCGTTGGATTGGATTGTTCTATCAAATTTATTAGGTAAATTCTCCTGCAAGGTTTAAAGAATTCAGAGAATTTGTTTTGGTCTCATCATATGATGCAAACTGAAATATGATTTTAATTGACATGCATCTCTTTTTGAGTGTAAGATGTCTGCTCCACATATTGATCTTCTTGCTCTGTTATTTTCTTGTATTGAGACAAACAGAGTCTAAAGAAGCCTCTATTGAGTTGACATTGTAAAATCAGAGAAAACAAGTTGTGGTAGAAAGGAAGATATCTTATTGATAAGGAAAGAAAGATATGGAAAACTCTGCTTTCTACTGCAGTTCCAATGGGCTGTTTTCCTTTGCCAGTTTCTTCTCTTTGTCAAAAAAGAATGTACAGTACTTGCTTTCAGTCGCAAACACTCGTGCTTTCTTACATTTTGTAATTTGCTTTAACATGAGCTTAGATTTTATCCATTGGCGATTTGGAAAATATTTAGGACTTTCAATGCTATTTAATGTCGCACATGAATCATATATTTCCAACCAGGTGTTATCCTGTTGGGCTAAAACGATCCAAAAATACTCTTAATATGGTGTAGGCTGATTTAGAAATTAACTGTATGCCACCCAAATGATTTGAGGAATTACAATCACCAAAGCCCAAAGGTTGTGTATGTATCTTCAAAGTTACGGGTAAAGTTCGTAAACTGGCCCGTAGCACCAAGCCAGGCCCCACGTCACACTCCGACATCTCCATACTTGTCCCTTCTAAATCATTCGCTCTGTTATCTGTTGTTGGGCTAAAATGGCACAAAAGTACTCTTTACATGATGTGATATTAATCGCTTTTGGTCAAGCTCACACGATTTTCCCCAAAAGGTCTAACACCATTAAGAGTATTCAACTCCTTATGAGAAGTTTTTTTTCCTTTCTACTTTCCAACAATTCCTCATAAGTATCTTTGTCCATTTCTACTTTCCATGTGGGACTTTGTTCACACACACTCAACAGATCCCAATGATTTGTTACATTCAATCTAACATGCCAAAGTTAGTTATCTTCCTATGTATATGAGTATCTTAATTTAGATATAAGTCATAAATATTAATTTTCTTATTTATGAATGATTACACCTAAATTATTGACTTGTGCATCTTTTTCCAGGTGTTTTTTCTTGATTTGTAAAAGAAGGAAAGGTTTATCATCTTATGTTGATCTAGTTCCTCGAGAAGCTCTTAATGGAATCATCTCCGGATCCAAAGGTGGAGACGACGAACAGCAAGCCCCCAGGAATTCGATTGATAGAGAGCATGAAGAAGTCAAGCCTGTTTTTCAAGTCATATCAAGTCATTGTCCTAATTCTGACATTTTTTGCATATACAAGTTACCATGCTAATAGAAAAACTACTAGTATCGTGAAACAAGCACTTGGTCCCCAATCCCCTGGTGTTCTTCCGAGTTTAAGAAATGTTACTCCGAAACCATTTAGAGATGGTTGATCGCCATTTGATGGCCCCAATGGAACAACGATGCTCGGTGACCTTGATGTGGCTTTCCTATTTGTGTATGCCATTGGAATGTATTTCTCAGGACATGTGGGCGATCGGATGGATCTGAGAATATTTTTGACAGCAGGAATGTTGGGAACTGGTTTATTTACAGCTCTTTTTGGAGTTGGATATTGGGCAAATATCCATAATTTCTATTACTATATACTCATTCAGATGGTTGCTGGATTGTTCCAATCCACTGGATGGCCTTCAGTAATTGCAGTAGTCGGGAATTGGTTTGGAAAGAAGAAGAGAGGACTTGTAATGGGCATTTGGAATGCTCATACTTCCGTCGGTAACATTACGGGGTCATTGGTCGCCTCAATCTTATTGAAATATGGATGGGGTTGGTCGATGGTTGTTCCTGGTATCATTATTGCTTTTAGTGGCATGGTAATATTCCTTGTTTTGCCAGTTCATCCCGAGTATGTTGGAGTTAACAAGGATGAAGATGAAGTCTTATCTACTGGAAAAGAAGACGAGGAAGTGAATGAACCTCTCTTGAGATCGGAGGAATCAGCCGTGGGTTTTATAGAAGCATGGAGGATCCCAGGGGTTGCACCATTTGCTCTTTGCCTTTTCTTTGCCAAGTTGGTGGCTTACACATTTCTCTATTGGCTCCCCTTCTACATTAGCCACACAGGTCTGCTAACTACTCTATATTTGTCATGGTAGATTTCTTGTCTTTTTCTCGCTCTATTATGCAAAAAGTGTGTATCAATCTTTTTGTATGTATAACATGGTACTGCAGCTATAGACGGAAGTTACTTGTCCAACGAGGATTCTGGAAACTTGTCGACACTGTTTGATGTTGGAGGGGTAGTAGGTGGAATCCTAGCAGGTTATATCTCTGATCAGTTGGATGCTAGAGCTATAGCAGCTGCTAGCTTCGTGTACTGTGGCATCCCAGCCCTATACCTATATCGAAGCTACGGACACATTTCCATGACTATAAACATCATTCTCATGTTGATTACTGGAGTGTTTGTGAATGGCCCTTATGCGTTAATAACAACTGCCGTTTCAGCTGACCTGGGAACACATAGGTCTTTGAAGGGCAATTCACGAGCACTTGCAACTGTGACTGCTATTATTGATGGAACTGGCTCAATTGGTGCTGCCATTGGACCATTTCTAACAGGTTACATTTCAATTAAGAGCTGGAATGCAGTTTTCGTGATGCTTATGGGAGCAGCTTTCATTGCTGGTTTGCTTTTGACCAGGCTAGTTGTAGCGGAGGTGAGCGGAAAGATTCAACAAGTGAGGTCCCAAAGACCATCCTGACCAATGTCTGCTGACCTTGAAATTTGCCATAAAATTGTGATATTAGTTGCATTCTTTTATTGCTTTCTGTGTGATAATCCAAATGCATTTTCACTCCCTTTTTGGATATTAGCGTTTGCTCACAGAGATGAAGAAGTAGAAATGCTGAAATCAAATATCGAGTGTTCAGATGATCTTGCATGCAAGTTAAGATGAGGATATGAATCTTTCTCCATTTTGTGGAACAGAGTCTGAAGGGGAGAAAACTGCAGATGACTCCTTAGGTCGTCACATATACATATTCACATGTACATTTTTGTGTGCCATAAAAGGATCAAATATCTGAATGTAGAGTAGTATTAGTGTGGGCTGCTGAGAGTTTGTACACATTTTGTTTCTTTTTCATTTGATTCTTGCAATACATCCTCTTAAATAAAGGTTTCTTTTTGCCATACCACTGAAAGTTGTAATACGGTCGTCATCTATCAAAGCCCTGGCAAAAAGTATTCTTGCACAACTTAGTTGGATGGGACTACTACTAATTGAATCTTTTGATAATTTCTGTATTTCGCACATCCAATTCTCTGATTGAAACATCATTCAAGTAGCTTTCTAATGCCGTAGAGGATGAAACTTTTTCTTTGTTTGCCAATACATTTTCAGAAAAGGGATCAACTAGATATGAAAACTAAACATTGCTATACTACCACTTAAACCAGACATCAGTTCCTAAATATTTACTCCAACAGTATCAATTACAGTAAAGAAATCACAAAAAGAAATCACCGATTAAATCCAACAGCATACAGTCTACGATTGTTTTTGCCAAAATAGAGTGAGTCACTTCTTGATGAAATATTGGGGTGCGAGCTACTAAGCTTCAAGTATGCCTATCAATGATATCATCAGATCAAGCAAGCACCAGAGGACCAGAAAAATATCTTTCTTTTTTACAGACCAAGGCCAAGGGACAGACTTATACATATTGATGCTATTCAGGAAAAAAACGTTGGGACACGTATCATGAGGTCAGTAATAAATTGTTCTTAAAGGATGAATCACGGGTTGGTAAGTAAATTCTTCAAAAATGTTGAGAACGTATTCAAGCAAAAACAGTTGCGCACATTATGGAAGCTATGCAGACAATATGCTGCTACAAAATAAAGAGAGATCAAGAGCAACCGTCTTGGGGCTATAAAATAATGAGGGAGCACAACCGGTGAATCCAAGTGTAGGTTCTGGGTGGCAACAGGTAAGGTTTTGGAAAATTTGATCTCTGAACAAAGAACCAAGGCCAACCTTCATAAAATCAGTTCCATCTTGGAAATGGAACTACCCTGCACCACCAACGAAGTTCAACATTAACATAAGGGAGAATGGTAGACCTCAACTGTATTCTTGTGGAATCTCAATTCCAGTATATTAATAGGTCAGGTATTACCAATTGATAAAGGAGTGTCCCACATGCGTTTGAGAGTCTAACAGAATACTTGCATCACTACTACTTCTCACTAAACGCTCCTACTTATGGTGCTAGTGAGGCGAATTTAACTTCATAATTTAACTTCATAATCCTAGTGAGGCGAATCTTTTGATAGGTTGAGGGAGAAGATCCGTCTTAAATTAGCCAAATATGTCACAATCTGATAACTCAGGGCAAAATGTATGAGCAAGCAAGGTGCAATACCTCCCAAAGCTTAGAATTGAAACGTCATGAAGACATACTAGCCTCTCTTAGGAGCTAACCTGAGCATTAACTGAACATGCTAAAACCCATTTGATCTCGAAAACTATAACATTGTGCAATTTTAAGATAAGCTAGATAAATGCCTTTCTACAATCAACTGTTGTGGAGATTTATGCCATGGCATTCATTCACCTATATCTGGCAATTCAAATGAACGAGTGACATACACATCTGACCATTTTGACAAACATACGGCTTCAAATGCATTTTATTTGCAACCTTTGACCCACTAATCTCCTAAAATGAAACAAACTATGATGTGAAGTACCAAGGGAAAAAGAAGCAGCTCAGCTCAGCAGGAAGTAGGCAATGCACCAGATATATCCACAATTCCATACGCTAGAGAGAAGCCTTTAAGAAAGAAGAAGCGCACTTTTATCATCGATTGTCCCCAATTTCTAATGGAGTTGGAATGAGTGACATGGGTCTAAGTGATACTTCTGCAAAATCATGGCTTGCAATTTAGTTTCTGTTTTCAGAAAACATCCTTCCACACAACTGTTTCACAAGATAGTTTTTGTTTTTTTCCAGACACTATAATCCTACAAATTATTTTTCAAAACTTTTCCAGAGAATCATTCAAAGGTACATTACACTTAGACTGTTCTTACCTCCCAGAAAATGCAATCTCTTCAGAATACTGAGGAACATCAAGTTCCGCTTAGTATTTTCAAAAGATCAACCAAAAAGCTAGATGGCTAAGTCCCAATTAGAAAATGTCCTAGAATCCGCAGCCAAACAAACATTCCACAGTTCCTTGGCGTGGTGCAAATTTCAATGTGAAAAGTCTAAAGGTAGATAAATCTTTACCGACTAAAAGGTTATACTATGCAAGCAGCCAATTGTACGTACCAGACAAATTATGCAACTATTCACCATTACAAACAACACTTCTAGCTGATAAACCATGAACCAGACGTAGCAACACAAATTCCTCAAGGAATATATTTAATACGAAAATTTTGTTATAAAATTGTATTATTGTAGCTCTCAGTCTCTATCTCAAAGGATTGGTAGTGAACACTGGTCTACCATTCAGATCTCTTCCTATAAAAGGAAAGGGCAATCAGTCTAAAATCCTGCTAAAACTTGAGATTTAATTGGAACATGGAGCGCCACATAAACATAATTACACAGATTTAAGTGATACTAGTTCAACTAGTCGGTCGGCCCAAAGGGCGAAATTATTCCTCTGGCGCACAGTTTGATGTAGAGAAAGTGAAGTAAAAAGGCGAGCGAAAAATCATCATTAACAGGTCAAATTTTCTCGAAGATTTCAATCTAGCATGCTATAAAAGGTCACACAATTTATGATTGTCTCGGTTGAACAGTTATGGACATTAGCAATAAGTATTCGAATGAAGGAAACAAAAAAAGGAATTGGGGATTTGGGAATGGTGAACCTGAAATAAGGAGAGTGAAACCTAAAGGCGATCGCCAGGCTTGGGGGGCTTGCGGTATTTCTCTTCGACATCTTTGGCCTTGAATAAAGCGTTCTCAATAAGCTTTCGAATGTTGGGGACGTTGTAGTTCTGAGCTATGTATATTCCGCAAACAGTTCCTGATATGAATGAGAAACTGCTCCTTATAATCCCCATCACACTTTTTCTGTTCCCTTTTTCCGGCGAGTACCCTAGCTGGACGGAGGATGTAGCTGCCTGCCGCACGCAACTGCTAGGGAGTTGCCTTTGGACTTCCTTTTTTTCCCTCTTCCTAGACACTCTTTTTTTTATCATAGGACAACTCATCAACCCTTGTGACATTCTACTTTCTTTATTCTACTCATTATTTAAATGATTATTCCTTGTGATTTACAAAATTTAATATGTATATACTAAATGTGATCATAGGGGGTCATGATCTCATAATATTTTGTGTCTTGTACACATTATAATTAGGAATAATTGAGGTTATTACCATGTATTCATACTTTAAAATATTTTTGAGATCATTTTAGATATTTAATTTTAAATAAATTAAAAGTTTGATAAATTATTGTGAATATTGAGGTCTTCTTGTGATAAACATAATATACTTTTACGTTGTACATTGTGCTTAATGATAGAAACTGTGAATAATATTGGCGATTTTCATAAACATATGATTATACATTCATCATAAATTGAGATTATTTAGAAGACAAATCGAAATACCTATTTATCTCCTATGTAGCTGTGTTTTAGAGTCTATGTGAACTATATTGGGGTAGTCAATTCTTAAAATGTAATAAGTTTAAGCCTATTTTTTTTCGGAGACTACTAAATTATTGGTGTTGCACAAAGTTATTCGTCTCCGTATACTATTATCTCTTTCTCTTTTTTAATGTTTTAAAATCCTGTTTTATTTAATACATATCATCAGTGTTTTTGAAAAAAATATCCTTACGGTTGATGTGTTCGTTAATTACTTAACAACTACATATGAAAGTTTTTTGGTAATGGAGTTACTGCTTAACTTAGAGTTTGGTGTTTATTTGGAATGAACTTTCAATAAAAATTATTTTTTTTTTCCTTGTAGATTTAATGTTGCATTCGGTGCAAATTTATTTTATATTTTCCTAACAACTTACTTGAATTCTCGGTCACATAATTAGTAATACGTACCTCCACTTTTACTATTTGAAATTATTTTAATTACTAATTAAAATAAAAATAGCTGTTGTCAATATAAGATGTTAAATTTATTAAGATTGTTTGATATTATTATCTATTTCAAATAAAAATGGTAGTCATAACAGAAGGTAAAGAGTTTATCTTAAACTATCAAAACTATAGTAGTATTTTTGCTTTGTCATCTCAAGAATCGAAATAGAGTTAGCAAAATTATGTACCTATTAATAAGTCAAAAATGTTGCATGTTAGGTGAATATACTTTATTTCATGTTTGTACCTCATAAAAGTGAAATACGTAAAAAAAAAAAAAAAAAAAATTACGTGTATCTAATTAAAAATTATATTTTTTTACAGTTGTAGGTTAAACGATAAAATTATCTTGGTCTCGACAAATAAGTCACTACACGATAATCCACATTGACTATTCACATAAACTCGTAGTTTATTCTTTCATGTTTTATTTACTCGAAGCTTTATTCTAATAATGTCGGTAATATTTTATAAGATTATATATTACATGAGTCGGCATACACGTGCAGCATGCCGGAAAACTAGTAATTAATAAAAATACATAAGTTATCCCCAAACGAATCTGAAAATATTATTTATAAAACGGTGTTATAAACTCAAAAATACTCAAAGCTTTATTCTTGTTCAAAGTAGGGGTAATATCCTTCTATAAACCCAACTTCTTGTAAAACGGTGTTATAAACACAGCTGACCAGATTAATCATAACTTCAATGCAATATACATTAGATTAAATATCAAAACAAAATAAAATGTATGAAGTGTTGGTGAGGGCAATTTTGAACAAGGAGTAACTACGTTAATGAATCCAATCATAGCAAAAGGTCCAAAGGGACCATAATGTGAGCGTGGAATTTAAGTTATATATACTCTCACGACATAAAATATTTTTATAACATCAATATTGTTTAACTTCATATAGTAGGTTAATTACCTTTCTATTTATCTTATTATACAAATAGCTTTTACACTTTAGTGCATAAAATGCTAAACTCTTATTTTAATAATTTGAAAGGATTTATTTCAATCAACAAAAAAGGGGCGAAAACAATTGAGCACCCAATCCGGAACAGTAGTCTATCAAGAAATGTACATAAAATCAAAGGAAGGACAAAATGATGAAACAAGAGTAGTAAAGACTAGGACAAGGAGTCGTATATTTAAACCACTCTCGATAATATACTAAGCAAAGACATTTCTAAATTATGCTGTTTCTGTCAGACTTCTACTTCCCGCAAAAAGCTGATCCATTGACATGAAGCTGAAGATCTCAGACTAAAGTTCGCCGACAAGATTTCTGCTTTCATCTTTGTCTGAGATCTTTACAGGTTCCTTATTCTTCCGATTTTTATGTCAATGTTGATGTTTTTACATTTTCTGTATATAGAGATGCTAATTCAGCGGTTTTATTCACTAAATTCTTCATTTAGATCATTGTGTTACTTTATTTCTTCGATTTTTTTTTTTAAACTTTTCATTAGCACTTTTTTGGTGCACAGAAGACTTTAGCTATTTTTGTTAGCTCGTGCTAGTTCTAGGGTTTTGTGTTGGACAGACGCTAATTGTATTGTTGACTTCTCTGATTCTCTGAATAGAAGAATTGGTTCCTCCATTGGAAAAGTTTGGTATCTGCTCAGTGAAACTGTTAAATTGCCAGAGTTATTAGTTGGACCATTTAACAACCCCAGGAAAACTTAGCTTTAACCCGACACTACTTGGGGTAGGCATATGAATCCTCAATATTGATTCTGCTCCTTATGAACCTGTTTCTTCCAATGCTTACTAATAACTCTTTCGGGTTCCGTCAGTAGGGGACTTTCACAAATCGGATCTTTCAATACCATCCCAAATGAAAAAACAAATAAGAAAGAGTTGGCAAGATAGTGGAGAAAGGTAGAGGAGCGGGCCCATTATCCCCGAGTTTCGAAGGCTGCGGTTCGTGAAGGGTTTGCCCGGACGAATTTCTCGGTCATCAAAAAAAGAAAAGAAAGAGTAGGGAAGATACTTGTGAGGGTGAACTATAAGCTTTAAAAATTCTGATACTTAGTGTGCTGTCAGCATGTCATTTTCATTTGTTGATACATGATGATATTTCTGCCCCTTTTTGTGTTGTTTTATTGTGGAAATAATCTTGAATTTCTTTGCTTTTAATGCAGATTTCTTGCTTTAAGTTTCACTATCCATCAGAACTGAGGGACTGTTTGCAGTATATTAAGTTGCAGCAATCAATTTTGAGGGCAATGGTCATGCTTACTGGTTCTAATGAAATTCTGGGATTCTTTCTGTCTTGAAAAAACTAAATTTATTTGCCATGGGCGTAATCTACTTGTCAATTTCAGCACTCTGCACTGCTCTGAGCTATGTTGGACTCCAGTGTTGGATGGGAATTTCAGTTCAGAAACTAAAACCAGATGGGCTCATTGGGGAGAGTATTATCAACTTTGGGAATGAAAGCCGTGCATTAGAAATTCTTTTAGGTTCACAGACCACAATTGCTTTGGGAGCCAATTTTGCAGTTAACGTATGTATCCTACTGGTTTTGTGTCTTAAGGTAATTGTTCTTTGCACATTGAGCTTAATGGTGATGACAGATATTGTTACCATGGGCTGGGAAATATCAAACAGTCTTGCTTTTAAAAAGCTCGGAGTAAATCAGGAAATAGTATTCATTCTATTATAATGTACTCGGCCTTCTATTCAGTATACCTGTGGATAATTTTTAGTTGTTGTTTTCCCTTTGACAAATGCACACAATTTATTATTTGTACATGAGGGACATGGTTATGGAATCAGATTGAAGGAAAGAAGACCATATTAGTGTTTGTTCTAGCTTATAATTTAGTTTAAGCTAACACCTTTTGAAAAGGGGGAATCACACTTGAGGATGTTTAATGTAAATGTAATTACAGCCAAATAGACTCCATTCATCCTTGGATAAGTGACACATTTACATGTAAGGACTACCAGGTTATACCAGATAAGCCCTAACCATCTAGGACAAACTGGCAGGATGTGAAGTGAAAGAGTGGAGCATGGTAGTCGATACTAAAAGGCTCAAACCAAGTAGTATTCACGGACAAGCTTTTGAAGGAGGGAGCCTGTGGAAGTAAATGAAAAGTTGCATTAAGAAAGTAGAAAATGAAGTTCGTGTCTAAAAGACTAAGACCTCAACCACAAAAATCATGGTGGTGGAGTAAGGAGATGCAAAGAGCTAAATCAAAAAGAGAGTGGTGTAAGAAGTTACCAACAATCATCATAAAAAAAAGAAAGAAAAGAAGTTACCAACAACAGTAGATGGAGAAGCCTTTGAAAGCTATAAGAGAACGAAAAAAGAATCTTAACCTCAAGCTTCATTATTAATCACATTCTTTTTCTTTTCCTGTTTAAGAGAAAGAATGTGATTATGAAGCTTGAGGTAAAGCCTTAGATAGATCACTTCTACCAAAACTAATGGACGTGGGAAGGAAATAAAGTAATATATAAACTAGCACCACTGAGAGAGTGGAGGGATAGACTCAACTGTAGATGATTCCTAAATAATTCTGAGAGGAAATAGTGTGATCAAATAGGAGATGAAAATCCTACTTCGATCAGTTTTTCAGCACAAGTCGCGAGGACCAATTTTTTGATTTTTGTGCATATTGATAGAGAGAAACTTAAGTATAGACTCAACTGTAGATGATTCTTAAATAATTCTGAGAGGAAATAGTGTGATCAAATAGGAGAGATGAAAATCCTACATCGATCAATTTCTCAGCACAAATCACAGGGACAAATTTTCAGATTTTCGTGCATATGTGATAGAGAGAAACCTTAGTTACGCTCTTAGAAGTAGGTCTACTGAAGTAAAGGAGGCAAAAGTAGCTGAGTTAGAACGCGTTTATGGATGATAAGTACCAAGAAGGTACTACAACAGTATAGAAGAAAAGGACACCCTTTCAGCCTTACTGAATGGCTATCAAATCTTTTAATTTCTTCTTTAAGTTTCTTGGACATTTATGCATGCAAGGGCTTTGTCTCTGAATATTGGTGTGAACATTCGAAATAGGACCTTCTAGTCTTCTAGTGGAAGTTCATGGGAAAAATAGGTATCTCTTTGTGCACCCGAATCCTTTTCAAATTTTTATAGACCTTTTACAACACAAGTTTTTTTCACAACTTTTAAGGTATTAGCTATAAATTTAATTGGGTTATCTTTCTCAGACAGATTTGGTTGTCAACAATCTTTGTGCTTTGTGCAGACAATATTCTTTGGAGATTTGCACTCACCAGAAATACGAAAGCTGGTTGAGCGCCTCATCAATTATGTTATTTCCAAGGTAAATGTCTTAGTTATATGAATAGTAGGTGGTGTGTAGAACCTAGATGCACTTTCACTTTCTTTTCTTTCCCTGTTGAAGGACTATCATTATGGCTCAAAACTCTACACTCTGTGACTGATAAGAAGAGTTATGCAACATATAGTGTTGGCATTGTCTCATTTGATTTTACTTTTTAAGAACTTTTTATGGCCCCTTTTGAATGACATGCAAAATATTATGTCATAACATTGATTTGTATGATTAGGCCTTATTTGGTTTTTTAAAGATTAAGACATTTGAATCTGAATACATATCTGAATATCAAGATGTGTATTAAGATTAAGATATCTGAATCTGAATACACGTCTGATATTAAGATGTGTATTAAAATCTGAATACTAAATGATTAAGACTGTTTGTTTTTTAACATCTGAATGTATAAAAGTTATCTTTATTTAAAAATTAATAAACAACAACAAACATAAAATTCTATTAAAATTATCTTTATTTGAAAATTAATAAACATAAAATTGAAATAAAATACTAATTAATCTAATATTCTATCAATAAAAAAAATATATATTTTAAATTTGATAGTTGGTGATGATGATGGCTAATGGAGGTGCTTGTGAATACTGTCTAGAGGCGGTGGTTAGTAGTGGTTTTGGTTAATGGTGGTGGTTCTAGGTAGTAGATACTGGTGATTGGTAGTGATGGCGATTATGGTTTAGGATGGTGGTGGTGGTGGTGGTGATTGTTAAAAATGATAGTAGGTGGTGGTGGTGCTGGTTGTGATTGAGGAACGTGATGGCGGGCGGTACCGGCTATGATTGTTGATGGTGATGGGGTGGTTGGTTGTATGGTTGTGATTGAGGATGATGTCGTGGGGATGGTTGGTGGTGGTAGTGGTGGCGGCTATTGTTGAGGATGGTGGTGGTAGTGATAACGGTAGGCGGTGGGGTAGTTGATAATGGTAGGCGGCAACGGCACTTAGTAATCAATGTGGATGATAGCTTCTTAATGAAATTAAGTCTTTGTTATAGATTTTAATCATACGGACCTAGACCTATTAAGCGGTTGTGAAGTGAAAAAAAACAAACACACTTAATAATTAAGATCTTAATGATTAAGATTTAGACTTTAAAAACAAACGCATTTAATATCTGAGATCTGAATGATTAAGATTCAGATGTCCATTAAGTGCAAACAAATGAGGACTAAGTAAGCTGATGTGTGATAGTTACTTTTTCTCCCTTCTTTCTTGCAATGCTGAGCCAAGTGAGTACGAGCACCTGATGCTAAGAAATTTAAAAGAATTAGGAAGGGGGAGGGATGAAGGGCTCTCTTTTAAAACTAGCTCTATTCCAATTTCTTGAGAACTTGTTGAAAGAAGTGAGCTTTAGCCTGGTTAAGATTATTAGCTCCTCTCAGTCCTTGCTATGGAAGATCTCAATAGTTGATCCACTGGGTTGTTGTCAATGAATTGAACTATAGATGGTGATAGAAGTGAGCTTTAGCCTGGTTTAGATTGTTAGCACCTAAGTTGCTCCGACATGGTAGTTTAGGTGCCGCACCTGTATCGACACGACACTAGTATGGGTGTGGGCATGGGATCTGTATTGGATCTAGTCAAACAATTTTGGTACTTTGACCACGACGGACAAGAAAATACGAGACGAGATATAATTTGATTCCCGAAATCAAAACCAAAACTAGGTAAATTGAAGAAAATAACATACCTTATCTAGGAAATCAGTTCTTTACTTATCTACAACTTGAGAATAAAGAAATCTACATTTTACAATTTATACGTAAGTCCACAAAATTTATCATAATTTAGGAATATTTTTATATTTTTCTTTTTTGAATTATTTTTAGCGGGATCCCCACATCCGTATCTATACTAGGATCCGTCTCCCCGAATCTTAGAACTTACATCTCGAAGGATCTGACCTCTAGATCTGCACCCGTATCGAACACCCACACCCATGTCCGAGCAACTTAGGTTAGCACCTCTCTGTCCTTGCTATGCAATACCCCAGTAGTTGATCCAGCGGGTTCTTGTCAATGAATTGAACTAAAGATAGTGCACTGTAAGAATTGATATAGCTCCAAGATATTTAAACCTGAGGAAAGAAGGGAGAACCGGCATGCAATTATTCTGTTGGACTTGGACTTGCTATCTATAACAAATGTTTTTTAATATCATGGAATGTTCTAAGTTCAGGAGTTGAAGATCTCAATTTCTTCTGATGATTTTAGCTTTCTCTGATTTCTTCTTATTTTATATTGGAAACTTTTGATGTTTTAGGATAATTATTCAATCCATGCCTGGTTCCAATTTGAGATGTCTGCTTTTAATCATTCTTCAAATAAGCCCCGGAGTGTTCACGAAGGTTACAGGGTAACCATCAATATCACTGTTGTCAGATTACTCCATGTTGAAATCCAACAACATGATATTGAAGGAAGAAATTTTCCAAGTTCAAGAATTTGATGTGTCTCTCTTATTAAGAAAGCTTAAGTTTGAAGATATATTCTGTTTTTTTTTTTTCCTTGATAAATGAAGTTTGTGCTTTTTCTTAAGCTTTTAATGCAACATATAGTCTTTGAATTGTTTTAAACTGTTGGCTTGATTGTGTATGTCTTGTCATGGCGATTTTTCACTGATGAGCAACTGCAGGAGTTCTGAATCACTTCTCTGCAATGATCTAGAGCATTTCTAACTCAGTGCTTGAGACTTACAGATCCATGTTTACATTTGCTAGTTTAGTCATTACTACATTCATGTTGTCCTCTACGCGTAAACTTTATACTAATGAAGTCAATGAAGTTTTTATCGCATTCATGTTTTTCTCTAATAGTTATATTGGAAGTATTTTAGTATTTCTGTCCACTGATAACTATTTCCAGGGAACTTTTCTTCCATTGGTAGTTCCACCAACGGTGTATCAAGCAGGCCTATGGTCAACGTGGCTCGTTGTTCTTTGCTTTCTAAAGGTATCTACTGCTGTCTTCTCTAAGCTTGTGAATGTTGGGGTTTTGAGCGTCTAATCTTGGACAAAATCTAAATATATGTTTGCCCAGATGTTTCAAGCTTTAGCTAGGGATCGACTTGAACGACTGAATGCCTCTCCTTCAGCTACTCCCTGGACATACTTCCGTGTGTATTCTGCCTTATTGCTGGTTTTCTCAGCCAACTTACTCTGGTAATTCCTAGACCTAAATCAGTTTATTGTGCATTATATAATGGCATAGGTCACTTTTTTTCTTTTAAGACCATATTTAGTTTATAGGATATAGAAGGTATTGTATGTGTATTGTCTTTGCCGCTGACGGGTGTCGGCACGTTATGATTCTGGTGTAGCTATAGTATCCATCCAGGATTCGTTCAGACAAAACATGGTCTTTGACTAGAGAAACAACAACAACAACAACAGTAGCCAGTAAAATCCCACAAGTGGAGTCTGGGGAGGGTAGTGTGTACGCAGACCTTACCCCTACTTCGGTGGAGTAGAGACGTTGTTTCCGATAGATCTTCGGCTCAAGAACACGAAAAGAGACAGTAGATCAGTAAATGAAATAGAAGCCAGAAAGATAATACCAGCAACATAGAAACCAAAAAGTAGAAAGACAAATAATAACAATAAATAGTAACAATAGCACAGTACTACGAACATCAGGAAGTAGTATGGACACGACATGAACCACTTAGCTGTCTAAGACAAAACACTATCAGGCTAGCCCCACACCCAGTATGAAGTAGAAAAACGCTCAACTACCTCCTAACCTTCAATTCTAATGTTTGCCCTTCACACCTTCCTATCTAGGGCCAAGCCCTCGGAAATTTGAAGCTGCGCCATGTCTTGCCTGATCACTTGTCCTCAATACTTCTTAGTCCGCCCTCTGCCTCTCCTCATACCAGACAAAGTTAGTCGCTCACACCTCCTTACCGGGGCATCCAGGCTCCTCCTCTGCACGTGCCGGAACCATCTAATAGCTTGTTTGGCCAAACTTCTAAAATCAGCTTATTTTGAAAAGTGTTTTTCTCAAATGTATTTTTCAAAAAAGTATTTTTAGTGATAAAGAGTTTGTGTTTGGCTAATTAATTTTAAAAATACTTTTGAGCAGTAATTAGTGTTTGGCTAAGCTTTTAAATACCGCTTCTAAGTGTATTTTTTTCAAAAGTGCTTCTCAGGTGCTTTTGGAGAGAAACTACTTTTTTCTGCTTCTCAAAAACCACTTCTGCTTCTTCTCAAAAGCACTTTTTTTCTTTCTAAAAGCTTGGCCAAACAGGCTATAAGCCTCGTTTCCCGCATCTTGTCCTCCATGGGAGCCACGCCGACCTTCACCAGAATATCTTCATTCCTAATCTTATCCAGCCTACTGTGCCCGCACATCCATCTCAACATCCTCATTTCTGCTACTTTCTTCTTCTGGATATGATAATTCCTGGCCAACATTCAGCCTCATACTACGTGGCTGGTCTTTGATTAGAGAAAACAGAAGAATATTCTTACCAGATTCATTCGCTCAGCTCCTCCTACAACCTCAACCACCAGTATTGCATCTATTAGGTCAAGGTCTGACCTTCAGTAGAGTCATTTCGTGATTGAAAGTACCTTTTTCGAAAGTGATCCATTCTTGAGTTGATTGATACCATATATTCTGTCAGCAGAGAGACTGCTGCAAAGTGGAGAATGAAAGGGAGAAGCAGCTTTAAGATGGCATAGAGACTGCTGCAAATCTGAGAATGAGAATGAAAAGGAGAACCGGCAAGTGATGAGGAAGATGGACAAGGGAAAGATGGGAAGGTAGGAACTATTGAAAGGCTTAAAAGAAGAATGAATAGAAAAGGAAAAAAAGAGAGGTGATGTGGCCTCCATGGAGATTGCAGATAGGTGAGAGTTTTCCCATTGTAGAAACCCTTGTTGCCTTGTCTTTCTCTCTCTAGTCTTGCTTTTGTTTGGTTGGGAAGACTCTAGAATCTTAAAGAAAAAAAAGGAAAAAGGAAATATATATGAAAATGATAACATTCTCAAAAAAAAAAAAAGGAAAAATAAAAGAAAAAGGAAAAAGAAGGAAAGGAGAAAGAGGCCTTAGTCCAGTGGGCTATCCTTCTTGAGTAGCACCGTATTAGAGGGAATGCAACTTTTAGATTCCTTACCCGATAATGCATTTCCATGTATATAGACGATACAACTTGGAAAATCTGTTTTACTATGCTAACACACAAGGGGTAGCATTAGCTCCAGGATTGAGGACCTGAAGAAGAGCGCCAGAAGAGGGAAAACCACATTGGGAAGCTTGTCTGATTGAATGTGCTAACACAATTGCAATATTACCAAAGGCTCGCATAAGGCACGTTTAAGGCCTGAACTTAGGTGCAGAACAGGCTGAGTGCTTCTTCTTGCTTAACTGGCGCTTCGATGCAGCCATCTGGTGCTAAGGCATTTAGCTATCACCAACGGAGAGTAGCCCTGAAGAAGTGACTCTAAACAATAAATATTTCTCTTATTTGTAATAGTTTTAATTTGTTTTTTTTTTTAAGTTTCTCTTAATTGCCTTAGATCCCTAACGGAGCTCAGCATTTTTTGCCACTTTTTGCCTTTGATAACACTGCACAATGGGAAAGATTTAGTTGTATGATTGTAGAAGGGAACTCATCTTTATGTTTTACCTTCTTGCTTAGATCATTGCTTTGGTAACATGAATAATGTTGTGTAAGTAAAAATGGGAACAGTAAAGGCAGGTCAGCATCCAGAGTTAAGCCTCTTAGTGGGGTACCTGTTGTGACACCACGCCCTCAATAAGGCTGGACTTCCCTACACTCTGGCTGAGAGAATCCATTTTCAATCCATTTCCCTCAGCTCTCTGCTTCCCTTTTCGAAACCTTCATTCCTTGGTGGATGCCCTGGAATTGGTGATTTGCATCTTTGTGCATTTCTCCGAAGCCCTTTCTATTCTTTTTAGAACTTGGAGTATGTATTCTAAAAATTTAGGTGTGTCTGAATGAATGATCGAACAATAAGAGAACGTGGTCCATAAGGGTCCCTTTTAGAAATCATGAGAGGTATTTCTTGAACAATGTTGATGTTTGAGTGTTCGACTCCCTATACTGGAACCAAATCTTCAGTTTCTTTCCTTGGGTGACATATAAAGTGCTTCAAGTACACCATCTGGTTTTTTTTACGACTTTTCTAACTACACTTTTCTTTGTTCTCTTCCAGGATGAGGGTGTGCCTGGTTGTATATAGAACAATAAGTTCATCCCTGTTTTTGTTACTGTTCTTTGAGCCTCTTAGCATTGCATTTGAGACGCTTCAGGTACTGTACATAAGAAGGTTATAGCTTCTACTTCTCTTAGATACGCGATGCACTTTTGATTTTTTTTTTTTTGTGACCTTCTCAAAAGCATGTTAACAATTGCATTTTGTATGCAAATCCTTCTCTATAGGCTATTCTTGTTCATGGATTCCAGTTGCTCGACATATATATCCATGACTCGGCAAATGATATTTCAAATAGCCGAATATCCAAGCGCTTTGACATATCTGCTGCAGGTAATTTGTATTCTGGTAACTTTTGCTGTAGGTGGTCTTGTTGATTGATTAATGAGCTTCTGTGATTTATTTTAGATGCACCGTGCCGTACTGTAGTGGATTTTTATTCAATGTTCTGCATTTGAGATTTTTGTTTGATTTATCGACCCTCTTTTGAAATGTTTTCTCCACTCTCTCTCTCTCTCTCTCACACACACACACACATTGTGATCCTTTTCTGAATGAGTTTGATCCTTTTTGTTTTCCCTGCCTTACTCTTTATCAGTACTAATGAGATATTCCACTTATATGATTTTACAAAGTTCATTTACTTAAGAAGTTATCTTTCATTTGGAAGTTTTTCTAATCAAATGCACCCTACTCATAGCCAATGAAGGGTATATGTGCATTAGTGCTGAGATAGTCTGAATGTATATCCAGTTGGAGGACGCAGACAAAGTTTTCTTTCTGCTTCTGTTCTGACTTCTATGGGTTGTTTCATGTGAAGCCTGTGCTCTGAAACACTTTTTATCCGTCTTCCCTATACCCTGTTCATGCAGGACTGATGTATCTAGGATATTAACTCGAGTAAGATATAATGACTCTTTTTATGTTTTCATCCATCTCCAGTCTCCTATCTCATTCCTGTAAACCTCCTACAGGCTCATTTGGGGAATGGAAAGGCATTCTTATTCGGAATATGGGTTTTCTCCTAGACATGATGACTCTGTTGATGGCTCTCGCTCATTATATGCACATTTGGTGGCTCCATGGCATGGCATTTCACCTAGTGGATGCAGTTCTTTTCCTTAATATCCGTGTAAATATCTATCTATATGAATTAATGTAATTTCATAATTTTTCAAATACCTCTGTTGCCCTCTTCTATCTAATGTTTAGTTTGTCCATGCAGTGTTACTAAAATTAGTTCGTTTTGAGCAGGCTTTATTGAGTGCTATTGTAAAACGTGTCAAAGGGTTCATTAAACTGAGAATAGCATTGGGCACTCTTCATGGTGCACTTCCTGATGCAACTTTGGAAGAGCTACAGACTTATGATGATGAATGCGCTATTTGTAGGGTATCTCCCTCCCTCTCTTTATAGCTTCCTTGTTTTTATTCTATTTTCGTTTTGTTTCATTTTATTCTTTTTGCTCTGAATGTATATAAGCCTTTGATATGTTGGATAACTACAGGAACCAATGGCAAAGGCGAAAAAGCTATCTTGTAATCATCTTTTCCATCTTTCATGCTTGAGATCTTGGTATGGCCTGTATTTGTTGCTTGAAATGTTTACCAGGTAGTGCAAATTGCAATAATCTTATCAGGAAACTTCATATACTTACATGGTAAATAATTACAGGTTAGATCAAGGCTTAACTGAAAATTATTCATGTCCCACTTGCCGGAAGCCGTTGTTTATAGGCAGAAGCGAGAATGAGGTAAATCCTCATACTGCAGATGTTCGGGGTGACGAGCTGCTTGCTCGTGAGATGAGTATGGGGCTTGATCGGTTGAATCTTCCTGGTCATGCACTTCCAAATGAAGTTTCCCGCAATCAAACGCACAACCCTCTTGAAAGCAGTGATTGGAGGTCTGTTTTCTTGTGTTATTGTTGGGAACTGCTTCTTATCCCATATGCCACTATATATAGGTGTTGGAGAAGAAATGAATTCATATAAAATGTATAAATTTGATCATATATATGTATGAAGGAGCCTTCACAAATGTGAGAAGCAGGGTGGTCTTATAAAGGACTTTCCTATAGCTGTGTGATTAGTTCAAGGATTCGCATTTGAACCCTTTATCATTTACCTTAGTTATGGATGAGCTAGCTAATAGTATGCAAGCTGAGGTCCCATAGCGCATGCTATTTTGCTGATGCATTTACAGATTTCTCGATAAGGTATTATTTTATATATGGATGAGCAGCAACAAGGTTGTGCTGGAGCATTGAGCCAATAACTAGCTTCTGTTATTTATAACAGAATATGTAAGGAGTTGAAAAAGTCAAACATGGCCTCAACATCTTGAGAGACATTAGATTTGCCATATGGTCCCAAAAAAATAACAAACGAATAGATTTGAACTTAAAAATAAGTATATTTTGTTGTTTGTCTTCATAAATTATGGAATTCATCTCTTACCAGGTGGTCCACCAAATAGTTGCTAGGATGGCTTACCATAATCTTGTGAGGATAATTTACTTCTCAGTCCCTGATATTCCACTCTATGGAAGTTCCAAAACAGTTTTAGGCATAGCCCATTTGAGTCCAAGAAGAGAGCGAGAAGCATGTCCCATAGCTGGACAGTGACGCAAAATAAGTGATTTTCATCCTCCTGATGCACTTCACAGAAAGGACATGCTGCAGATGACTAATCCCCTTCTGGAAGTTGCACTGCGTGAGGAAAGCATTTCTTCCGGCCAACCAAATGAAGCATTGGATTACCAAGGATAAGATGTGTGTGTGTTATGGGTGTCCTGAGAAATGGAGTACCATGACTTGACAGAAAAAACTCTTCTTTTGTACCCTTCCAGCATAGGGAGTCTTGTTTGTTAGGACAGATGGAATATCCTTGTAGCAATAAGCAGACTCTATCATATTCCCAATTGTTGCAATCCCTTCGAAAATCAAAATTCCACCCTTGGTTGGATCTATAATCAGCAACAGGAGCTACCTAATTGGAAGCCAAAGCAAAGAGGTCCGACATAAGAGAATTGTTGTTCGAGAGGGGTATGACCCATCCAAGCATCATGCCAAAAGCTTATCTTCCTTCCTTCTCCCAGCTGAAAATAGGTGTTGCCTAGAAAGTCCTCCTAATGTGACCTGACATACAGAGAAGCCTTAAGACTTTTTTTTTGATAAGGTAAAGTATTATTAATAAAAAGTGTACCAAGAAGGTACACGAGTACAAAACAGAGCAGATAGAGCACCTACAGAGAGCAGTCTATTACATCTTTCCCAACAAATCCAAAAATTCCAGATACTGTTCCATACCATACTATCTAATAAACACCTATTACACCAAAAAAAAAAAAAAAACAGATTATGCAGACATAAATTTTTGAGACTAGAAATATTGTTCTTTTTTATTCTCAAAACAAACACTATTTCTTTCTGCCCAAATGGTCCAGCTATCAATTAGACTCCTAATATCTGAAGGCATAGCCCAAATGACACCACAAAGATTCAGAAAGAGCTCCCAGCATTACTTAGCAACTTTGCAGTGAATAAAGAGATGATTTACTGATTCCAAACTTTCTTCACATAGATAACACCTGTTGCTTAACGAAAAGCCTCTTCTTCTGTAGATTATCTTGAGTTAAACAAGCTTCTCCGATGGCAACCCATCCAAAACAAGCCACTTTGAGAGGTGCTTTGGTTCTCCATAGCATTTTCTATGACCAATTCATCACATAATACTTAGTTGGGGGCTTTGTTATCCATTGATAGAACAGTCCTTACTTGTTTCAATGACTTCTCTTCATAGTGCTTGATCCTCCTTTGTGAATCTCCATAATTATTTTACGAGGAAGGCTGTCATTTTGAACTTGTAAGTTCTTACCCTGAGACCATCGGCTTTCTGTTCAGCCACAACTTTCCAATTGTTAATGTTGAAGAAGAATTTGTTCTTTATTCCCTTGCCAAAGGAAATCTCTGCGGATTTTGTCTAGCCTCTTGGCTACAGAATAAGGCAATGGAAATAATGCCATGGTATAAGCCAGTAAGACATCCAAAACACTGTTTACAAGTACCAGTCTGTCACCAGAATGCTGTGGACAGCTTCCTCTCGCATTTCTCCCGAATGCTGTTCTAGATGGCATTCTAAGTTGCTCCGACATGGCAATTTAAGTGTCGCAACACTGACACTAGTACGGGTGTGGGTATGGGATCCGTACTGGATTCGGTCAAACAATTTTGGTACTTTGACCACGACGGACAGGAAAATACAAGACGAGATACAATTTGATTCCCGAAATCAGAATCAAAATTAGGTAAATTGAAGAAAATAGCATACCTTATCTAGGATATCAGTCCTTTACTTATCTGCAACTTGAGAATAAAGAAATCCACACTTTACAAGTTATACGTAAGTCCACAAAATTTTTCATAATTTAGAGATATTTTTATATTTTTATTTTTTGAATTATTTTTAACCGGATCTCCGCACCCGTATCTATACAAGGATCCGTTTTCCCGAATCTTAGAACTTATATCTCGAAGGATCCGACCTCTAGATCCGCACCCGTGTCGGACACCTGCACCCATGTCCGAGCAACTTAGATGGCAGTTCACTTGTGTTTGTAGTATAATGGGAGACCCTAGTGGAAGGCAATCATCCTATGTTACAGCCAAGAATTTCAGCCAACTGTGGGAGATTGTGGACTTCATTAACTGGCCACTGTGGGATATTGTGAAGTAATTACATTCAACAGATGGTTATTAAAAAAAGCAGCAATATGGATGTAAAATAGAGAGGTTAACTGAGATGGTTTGACCATGTACTACCTAGTCGTCCAAATGTGACAATTCATTGGTGCATCACCATGATAATTGAAAGTTTTAAAGAGGGACAGGATAAACCTAAAAGTACATGGAAGGAAGTTGTTTGAAGAGATCTACAAATTTTCAGAATCCACGAGGACTTCATAAAAAACATAACAAAATGGAAAGCAAAAGATCCATAGAATTGATACTAACTAGTTGGCATTGTGGCTTAGGTGTATTGCTACATTTGCAGCAGGTCCGGGCATAGGTCTTTTTATTTTGATTATAAATTTGTATGTCGTCTTAGGATTAAGCGATATTTAGAGACCTCTAGTTTGAGAACTCCTAATTTATTGAGTATTGGAATGAAAAGAGTGAAGATAGCAGAGTTTAAGGAATCCTTATAGCCTACTCAACTATTTTGTGATTGACACAGTTATTTTAAAGGTTATATGATAGCCACTTGTTTGTGCGGAAAGTGGAGCATTTGTTGTTTGTAACACAGTTTATCAGTACTTGATAGATATTGTTTGTATTATTGCAGTTCTGGTGCATATTAATGATGCATCTGAAACTTTGCATTGGAGGTCCTTGACAAGTGCTGATCTGTATCATAGATTGAATTCATCTTTTGCAGTATCTTGTCATCACCTAAAAACAGAGAGTGGTCAATAATTTTGCTCTCCTTTCTGTCTACAGGGGTTCGGGAATTGATTCAGGTTGGTTGGGCTTAGATGATGCTGGACCATCTACAGGCATCAGATCAGGGGGACTGGGTCGAGTTCAGACAGTGATGAGGCATCTCGCAGCTGTTGGAGAAACATACGCACAAACTGCTCTAGAAGATGCTGCCTGGAACCTTTGGTCTATGCGTGCCTCTCAAGCTGGTACTTCCAGTTCAGCAATCCCTCCCGCAGGTAATGTGAGGCACGTCGGAGGTGCTGGAGGGTTGCACTTGAGGACTACACCCTCACGTGCCACAAACAACAATGTATCCAACATATATACAATGGTTGAAACTGTTAGAGAAGTGCTGCCACACATACCTGATGAAATTATTCTTGAGGTATGGTCGCATTTGTTTAGAGTTTCTCCCATGAAATATTTTTTCTCTACAGCCATTTTACTGTTCTGTTTAGTCCAAAGATCAGTAGAAAGGGAATTGGCACCTGGAGGAGTGCGCATCTACTTGTAGAGTCAGTATTAATTATTAAAAAGTGAGAGATATGAAAAAGCGAAATGAATGGCTGGTGTTCTTGCAGATAAATGGTAGGGCAGGGGAAATGAAGAAATTCATAGTTCTGTCAATCTTCGTCCTTGTCATTCCCCTTGACATGGTATTACACCCTCTGTCCAATTTATGTGACACTTTTTTCTTTTTTAGTCTATCCCAAAAAGAATAATTCCTTTCTATTTCTAGAAACAATTGAACTTTAAACTTCCCATTTTGCCCTATATACACAAAAGTTTCTATGGTGTGTTTTAGACCACCAGTTTCAAAAGTTTTTATTTCTTTCTTAAATTCCGCGTCCAGGCAAACCACCTCACATAAATTGGGTGAGCGAGTATTATTTAAAGTCCCTTTAAATCAAGTAAAAGAGGGTGGTGAAAGCTATGTTATATAGTGCTAAATAGCAGTAAGTCCATATTTCAATGCCCATTATTTGGGTGGCTGGTGCAATATACACGCAAAATAGCGATTACAGTACCACATTAACTAACCATCTTGTTGACATTCCTTGGAGAAATTTGCTTTGTACTATTTCCCTTCCCCCATTCCGCATTCCTCACTCTCCAACCTGAAAGGAAAAAGAAAAACTATAATATCTCGTAAATAAATATCCAAGTAACTCCTCCATTCTGAAGAGTGTAAATTGAAAAAAAGAGTGTAATTTGCGTTGGTGTAATATCCTGCTGCTTGGAAAATATTACTTTACATATTTAGCGAATTTCATGGACTAATAAGTTCTATATTTGCTTCAACCATGAACAGTTCATTATCTCTTTGACTTTACATTCCTGTGTTGGTGCTTCTTTCCAAATTGCAATTTTAAAGTTGATAAATTTGATTGCAGGATTTACAACGAACTCACTCGGTGACTGTTACTGTGAATAATCTTCTGCACATGTGATTATACCTACCTTTCGTTGTGATACAGTTATGGTATGTCGGCAGGTTAAAACTGAAGCTTTGGTTGAGTACAGGTCTGAGGTTATGTCCTGGTACCGAGCCTGTTACTCCATTGTATCTGATATATATTGGTTTCACTTTTCTGTACATATAAATGACTTAGGGAACCTGCTTTTACAGGAAAATGATAAAATAATTCCATATTGCGAAATAAAAGAGCATATTTTTTGGCGCACATTGTAGATAGTGCCGTTTTATTTTATCAAACAGCTGTACCAGCGTCTAACTGGGATTGAATAATATCTGGTCAAGCGAAGAGTTTCTTTTGCTTCGTAGTTGGTTGTGGCATGTTAAATTCGATTTGGGGATTTTCTTGGAAAAAAGGTGTCCAAGGAAAGCGATTCGGATGCTGGTTGAAGTGATTTTGCTTTCGTTGTTTCATATCATTTGTAGATTTTTTAGATTAAACTAGAAAAAGGGTTTCACAAGAATGAGAGTTTCTTTTTGTTTCTCGAGAATTTAATATCAGCGAATTAATTTCATAGAAACTTTCAGTTAAGTGGTAGACTTCGTTTTACATAAAAAAGCTCAAAGAAAGCAATAAATCTGTATGTAAATATCTGTTATAACAATGTTAGAAGTTTAATACTATATCAAGGGGATTCGCACTCATTGGGTTTATTTTCAATTGTTTGAGCTTTATTTATTTGTATAAATAAAAGGGATAAGTAAGCAAAAGTGGGGCTTGAACTTTAAATTGGTAATAATTTCCATCAAAATATTAACATTGCTAGGGTGAGGCTCCATTTTCTCACGTAAATGTTAAAGGTATTTTGGAAAAAACTTACTACGATTGATGGCAGGCAAATATGCAAATTTGCGGTTTTCTTTTCTGTTTCGAAGATGGAAGAAGCTGAAATTGGGTAGAATTCACAAATTGTCACTTTTAAGCCCATGTGGTTGCAAAATAGCCATTGTCATGCTTGTGACATTTGAAACTGTATGATGGTGGCTATTTTTCAAAGACCAGGGTGAAAAATGGCTAGTGAACGCTATTGCTACCTGAAATTGCATGTCATTTGTTTTTTGGACGGGAAATTGACTTAGGATTTTCTGAATTTGCTTAGTTTTACAAACTTGGAAGAACGTAAATGTGGATATTTGATCCAGATTAACGACGAGAAACATGTCCTGCCTAGAGTCTTTACTTTTATGAAAAGAAGAGTAGAACATAATTTATATGCAATATAATAGGAGAAAAAAGTCCTTATATTTTTTTCTCTCTTCATTTTAGTGAATGGAAAGAAGAGCATATATAAATAATAGCAGTCACATGAGTCAGGAGAATCTTTAATGATGTTAACTTCATTCACACTCAATCATAATTCCCAGGTGCTCATCATCTTCATGCCATGCGCGCGTATACCTATGTCTTTGACTTCACACACCACTTTTGGCTTCGAAAATATATTTTTGTCCTAGGATACCATTCTGTCAACAAACTTAATACTCTTGTACTCCTTTCTTTCTAAAGTTCCAAAGATTGAGGTCAATGAGTAAGGAAAACATACTAAATGAGTATATATGTTCCTTGGAAAAAGACCATTATCCAAATAAGTTGGTAACTATATTTTCACAGTATTTAGTCTAAACTTGAGGTAGAAAATTCTGTTACAATCAGCTCTCTTAATTTCATTTTATTCCCTCTTGGTCACTTTTCAACTTCTTCAGCAGCTTTGCAGAGTTACTATAGTGAGAAGATATACTTCTGTAAGTAAGCACTGTATCCTTTTATCTTATTTCAAGCTCTTTCATCTAATTCCTTCCTGGATTTTTCAGAGCTTGTGTTTGCATGCACTAGAAGTAGCACGGATACTCTTAATAACCCAATGGCGAACAATTAAAGTTTAAATTCCGAATTTGCCTCTCTCTATCTATCTGCTCGTGTTCCTAATACTTGCATGCAGTTGAAATTACTTAGCTGATGAAACTTTAAACTCAAGTATGTAAACTGTAGCATGAAGTATTCTTATAGAATCAGGAATGTAGTATCATACATTTTGCCGTCTCAAAAGAAATAGTGAGAAAGCTCCTTTTGTTTTGATTTCTTTTTTCTGTTTTACTTTTCTCTGAGAACTTATCCAGCTTTGTATATTTTTAGTTAAATATTTAAAGTTGTTTAAGTTTTGAAGAGTACTAAATCGACATGTTTATCCTAAAGGTTTCCTGCTGCAAAGCAGAATTCATTATTCCCCTATAGAAGCGATAATTGGGGTATATAAGGCTGACTAGGGTTGTGATCTTTCTTTCTGGTAAACAGCTTGGATTGGTTCTTAAAGTTTTTCTTTTCTCTGAAGAATGAAAAAGATCTTTACGCAAAGCTATTTCAGCCATTGTGCTCAGACAGCAATGCAAGTCTTAACTCCAAAGGAACGTAATATACTTTTGCTCATGGACCTAAAAGCCAGGAATATCTAACTTCTTTAAGATTTGTTCCATAAGATATGTATACAATTTGCTTTAATAAATGTTTTATCCATAATGGGTACCAGAATTTTGTCCAAGCAGGTTTTGTTCAGCATAGATTGAAGTCATCCAAAACGTCTAACGGTACAAGCAACACTGGTACAACAAACGAGTTATACCCGCTGCTCTTTATTTTAAACTGAAGTCGTGCTAAAAAAAATAAAAAATAAAAGAATAATTAAAAATAACTAAGATCTATATATTTGCTTTTATTAATATAAAAATTATTAAACTTCAAAAAGTTTCAAAATTTTACACAAAAATCAATTCAATCTATACCAAAATACTAGTTAGTACTCTACTTATTTACTCCATTAAATTTAACAAAGAGCAAAAATACTTACTGTAACAAACTATTTATTGCCAGAATAACAATATAATAGAACTAAACTAACATAATTAAAAGTTTTTGTTGAGAGCTGTAGCCCCACTATTTAACTATACTATAGTTAGAAGAGTACTTAGTAATACACTGTACTATAGCTAGTTGTGAGTTAGTTATAGAGTCTCATGTATAAATAGTAGCTTAGATACTCAGATTAATACAACAGTGATGAATTCTGTTTTTGCAACACTATGAAGTAACTACTTTCTTCCTCTCCATCTTATTTCCTTCTCACCGCCATAGCTGAAGCTTCTCGACATGGTATCAGAGTTTCTCTTGCTGCATATTCAGCTATTGTTGAGCCTAGAACTTTTAGAGAAGCAAGTGCTGATCCAAAGTGGATTGAAGCCATGCAAGCTGAGATTTCAGTCTTGCAAGATAATAATACTTGGTTCTTGGTTGATCTGCCTCAAGGGAAAGTTCCTATATGGTGCAAGTGGGCCTTCAAGGTTAAGTATAAGTCTAATGGTGAGGTGGAAAGATATAAGGCTAGACTAGTAGCCAAAGGCTACAGTCAACAAGAAGGCTTGGATTATACAGAAACATTCTCTTAAGTATAAGTCTAATGGTGAGGTGGAAAGATATAAGGCTAGACTAGTAGCCAAAGGCTACAGTCAACAAGAATGCTTGGATTATACAGAAACATTCTCTCCTGTGGCCAAAATGGTCACAATAAGGGTTGTAGTTGCTCTAGCTGCTGCTTCGAGCTGGTACATTTTTCAGATAGATGTCCATAATGCATTCCTTCAGGGTGATCTTCTAGAAAAGGTCTACATGCAAGTTTCTGATGGCTTTTCAAGCCAGGGAGAGAATCAGAAGGTGTGCAAGCTACAGAAATCTTTGTATGGATTGAAGCAAGCACCTAGGCAGTGAAATCTTAAACTAACAGAGGCACTTTTAGACATGGACTTTGCTCAAAGTCACTATGACGATTCCTTGTTCACCAAAAGGATGGGTGCTGATCTTGTGATCATCTTAGTCTATGTGGATGATTTACTGGTAACTGGTAGCAAATTACCTCTCATCCAGCAGGTCAAAAAAGATTTGTAGGAGAAGTTCAAATTGAAGGATCTATGGGAGCTAAAATATTTCCTTGGTATTGAATTCTCAAGATCTTAGGAAGGTATTCTAATGTGCCAAAGGAAATATGTCCTAGAATTAGTGTCTGAACTTGGCTTAGCAGGAGGTAAACTAACTCCTACACCTCTTTGAGTTTAATTAGAAACTCACTTTTGTTGAATTTGATTAGTAGTGAAAGACAATGGCTCTGAAGATATGCAACTTGAAAAGACAGGAAATTATCAAAGATTAGTTGGGAGGTTCCTGTATCTAACTATGACCAGACCATATATAGCCTTTGTAGTTCAGGTACTCAGCCAGTATATGCATGCACCTAAAGTTTATCACATGGAGGCCGCTAGAAGAGTAGTGAAATACATCAAGTCTACACCTAGACTTGGTCTGTTCATGCTAACTAGAAGCTGCAATCAACTAATAGCCTATTGTGATTCTGAATTGGGAGCATGTGTGGAGTCTAGGAGGTCAGTCACTGGATATGTAGTTAAATTTGGAGGAGCACTAATCTCCTGGAAGTCACAGAAACAAGGACAACATCTAGGAGTTCAGTTGAGGCAGAGTTCAGAAGCATGACAACCATAATAGCTGAAATTGTGTGCTGGTTGGACTGTTCAAGGAGTTATGAGTAGATATTGTCCTGCTTGTGCCTCTACATTGTGACAGTAAAGCAACAATCCAAATTGCTGCACATCCAATATTTCATGAACGACTAAGCATATAGATATTGATTGCCACTTTGTAAGAGAAAAGCTAGTGCAAGGTCTAATTCAAACTCAGCATGTTGGAAAAACAGAACAAATAGCAGATGTGCTGACAAAGGCTCTATGCAAACCACAACATGACTACTTACTAAGCAAGCTGGGAATGAAGAATGTGTTTCATCCCTCATCTTGAGGGGGAGTGTTGAGAGCTGTAGGCCCCACCTATTTAACTATACGATAATTAGAAGAGTAGTTAATAGTACACTATAGTTAGTTGTGAGTTAGTTATAACAGTGTCATGTATAAATATTAGCTTAGATACTCAGATTAATACAACAGTGATAAATTTTGTTTTTGCAACACTATGAAGTAACTACTTCCTTCTCTCTCTCTCTCATTTCCTTCTTCTAACCGCCTTAGTGAAGCTTCTTGACAGTTTTTATAATTAGAATTTTAGAACTATGAAAATAAGCTATATTGAAACAAATTAAAAGAAAAAGAAACTGTGAGGGGGCACTAATGAAGAATAGGTAAGTAAAAAGCTCAATGGAATGAGAAGGTGCCATTTAAATTCTTCATTATTTGGGCTGAACACACTGACTTCATAGGTAATGTAAATCAAGTCCCAGAAGCTCTCTGATAGAAGAATGCAAAACATATGGCTAAAACGGAAGAAACTCAGACTTTTATTCAGGAAGCTGAATATTGAAGAATTCAAATACATTAGAAAAGAGACATAAAATCCAGGATGGACCTTACCGCAACTCAGGAGAGGATAACTATCCAGTGTTATGATGATATGTTGGAAGAAGAGAAAATTTTAATACAAAATATGGAGAAATGGTCTTTGATAGAAGAAAGTTCACTAAGGCAGAAGTCTAGATCCAAGTGGATACAATGTGAAAGTCAAATACAAAATACTTTGCAGCTTTGATCAAAGAAAGGAGCCATCAAAAGCAAATATTAGAGCTTCTGTCGGGTTTTTAAAATGACGGGGAAGCAAAAAATATTTAAAATATTGATTGAAAATATTAAAACATAAAGCGCTTTGAATAGCCAATTGAAAAGCATAATCTGTAGAAAATCTGCATAACAAGAATTCAAAAAGCTAAAATATCTTAGCAATCCAAAAAAATCTAACAGAAATTTAAATTTAAAAAGTAGATTCATCCAAAAATTAAGTAACTTATTATGCTAAAAAATTACAACAGTAATGAAGCAAATCTTCAACATTCCTCCTTCGCTTCAGTTACTCTAAAATAATTATTCCTCCTCAATTACTGCTTCTACTGTTTGTGCTTGAGGATTGTGTTGAGCGTCTTTGAACTTACACACTTTTATAAGATGGTATGTTTGTTTGCAAATACCACATATTGCATCATGTCTCCACCAACAAAATGTTTCTAGGTGTGTTTTCTTTTTGCAGTATTTGCAAAGAGGATAATTGACCTTTTCTTTTTTATTTTGTGCATAAAAAGCACGTTCAGTAACTCTTTCTTGTCTAAATGCTCTTCTTTGTTCTTGTGCTTGAAGAGCACTTATTAATTTTGCGACGTCGATGGTAGAGAGATCTTTGGACTCTTCTAGAGAGAAAATTTTGGATTCGAATCTCTCTGGAACCCTCACAAGAATTTTTCAACTATTCTGTCATCTTTAAAATCCTTTCCAAGCGACTTGATTTTATTAACAATAGAAGAGATCCTATCAGGATACCTAGTGATAGTCTCGTCTTCTTGCATCCTAGGAGATTTAAAATCTGCATTTGTCTGACTCGATCACTTCCTTGGTACTCCTTTTTAAGCTTTTTCCAAACTTCTTTTGTTGTCTCGCATTCAATAATTTTAGAAAAAATTGAATCTGTCACTGAATTTTGAATCACAATTTTCGCTTTGTACTTTTTGGTTCTCTTCTGAATGGTTTTTAATTTGGGAAAGGTTAGGAGTGTAGGGAGTGGTTGTAGTGGTCTATCTTCCATTACAACTTCCCACAGATCATAGGTTGAATATATGATTTCATTTCACTGATCAAATCTGACAGTTTTCACCGGTGAAAGTTTGTGGGGGCATTCAAAGAGAGACCGCTGCTTACCATGTTTGAAAATGGGTTTAAAAATTGATATTGGTTAAAAAATAATTTGAAAATAGTTCTTTAAAATAACTCACAGATTTCGTAAGACCAATGAGGCTCTTGATATCACTATTTGGTTTTTCAAAATGATGGGGCAACAAAAATGATTTAAAATATTGATTGAAAATATCTATACTTTTTTATTAAACATAGAAGACTTTAAATAGCCAGCTGGAAATCATAATCTGTAGAAAATCTGCATAACAAGAATTAAAAAAATCTAAAATATCTCAACAATCCAAAAAATCAAATAGAAATTTAAATTTTAAAAAGTAGATTCATTCTAAAACTAAGCAATTTATTATGCTAAAAATTTATAACAGTAACGGAAGCAGATCTTCAACAGCTTCTCTTGTAGGACATAAAGTGATTGAACCTGAAGAGATCAAAGAAGAATAAATTGTTAGCTTTTATAAGGCTCTTATGGGAGCTTCTACCCATACTTTGCAATTAAAGATAGTAATGGGGAAATTGCATGTCCTATCTTAAAAATAGAGAATACTTTTATGTGATGTGACTGCAAAAGAGACTTATGAAGGTCTATGATCCATTGGAGATGACAAAGCCCCATGTATTGATAGATTTAATGTTTTCTTATTTAAGAAGGCATATCCCATAATCAAATGAAAAGTTATAGAAGTTGTAAAGGAGTTCTTTTTCACTGAAAAACTATATAGAGCGATTAATTAACTGCACTACCATCGCATTAGTGTCTAAAATTCTCAATCCTACAACCGTGAAGGAGTTCACACCAATAGCATGTTGTATAGTGTTATATAAGCTAATATCCAAAATCCTAGCTTCTAGAAGTCAGGCTGTCATCTCAACTGTCATTAGTGAGGCTTACTCTGGTTTTATATACCTGGGAGAAAGATCGCTGACAATATCATCCTGGCTCATAAATTAATTAAAGTCTACTCTAGAAAATATAGTTTTATTAGATGCATGATTAAGATAGACCTACACAAATCCTATGATTCTGTTGAATAGATCTTCTTGGAGCAAGTTATGGTGGAGTTAGGATTTCATGAGAAGCAATGGCGGAGCCAGAATTTTCACCGATGGGTGTCAAAATATAAGAAATTAGATACACCAAAAAGTTAAGGGGAGTCAACATATGGTAAATATACATAAAGCATAAAACTTTATCTAGCAATACAGTGTAAATTTTTGACGAAGGAGTGTCAATTGAAGGGGTGTCAATTGACACCTCTTGGTTGAATGTGGTTCCGCCACTGATGAGACACTTCATGGGTAAAAGGAATGCATGCAAACTATCAATTACTCTACTATGGTTAGTGGGGAACCATCAGTGCCCTTTGATGGTGCTAGAGGTCTTAGACAAGGTGACCCAATGCCACATTTTTTGTTTGTAGTGGCAATGTAACATTTAAGTAGGATCTTGAATGATTTGAAACCGACCAAGGTTTTCAAATACCCCCTAGATGTTTTAAATTGGGCTTAGCTCACTTGAGTTTTGCTGATGATCTACTGCTATTTGCTAGAGATGTTGCACTTTCTGTTGCTGCTATCATCAAGGATTCATTCAGTTCTCTGATGCTTTAGCTCTGCAGGCAAACTTGGAAAAAAGCTCAGTATACTTTGGTGGTGTCTTTCAAGATGTTAAAGACCAGATTACGCAAGAATTGAGTTTTTCAGCTGGTGAGCTGCCTTTTAAGTATCTTGGTATACCATATCCGCAAAAAAAAAAAAATAGTACTTTGCAATGACAACCTCTAATAAATAAAATCACCACAAGAATTACTTTGTGGACTGCTAGGAAATTGTAATATGCTTGGAGGCTACAATTAGTTCAGAGTGTTTTGTTTGGCATTTGGGCACCACAGTTTGTAATACCTGCTAAGATGCCTAAAGTTATAGAAGATTTCTGCAAGTCCTATGTATGGTCTAGAGTTAATGTGATCACAAAAAAGTCTTTTTTTGCATGAGACAAAGTTTGCATGCCCAAAGCTAGAGGTGACTTGAACCTCTTCAATCTACAGCTTTGCTAAAACTTATTGGAATTTGGCCCATAAATAAAATATGTTATGGAAAAGGTGGATCCATATATACATACTATATAATGAGCCAATAGTTTAGCAACAGTCCTTATACCACAGCAAGCATGTTGGATGATTAAAAAATTTCTAGAGGTTAGGGAGTTATTGAACCAAGTACAATGCAATCTTACTGATAGCAAAAGCATAATAAGGTAAATCTACCTGCAACTCCTTGGCACCTACCCTAGAGTTGAATGGGAGTATTTGATGTTCAAGAATGATGCAAGACCAATGGCAAGGTTCATATTGCACGAAAGGTTGCTCACTACTGATCAACTATGAAAAGGGGGCTTGATTGTTGATACTGCTGTTATTTGTGTTAACTACATGATGAATCTAGGGAACACTTAGTTGTGCTATGTGAATATACAAAAATGGTGTGGAGTAAGTTGATGAAATGACTCCAAAGGAAACCACACAGAATAGTTACCTAGAGCAACATGTTCAATGGATTATTAGAGAGTCTAAAGGGAAGTCTTAGTGCACAGATCTTCAAATTGGCTTATGCTAAAAATGTTCATTACATCTGAAAGGAGAGGAACCTGAGAACTTTTGAGAAGAAGAATAGGCATTAGGAAAGTGTAGCAAGAGAGATAGCTTATATGTGTCGCGCTTGTGCCTCACATGGAATTAGGACCTTAATAGTTTGGGTGTTATCTGATCTGAAAGAATTGGTGGAATGTTGGGTCGGGTCTTTTCACTTGTTCCCTTTTTGGGGATACTGGCGGTCGAAGATAAAAGTCTTGAATGGTAGATGGTTTTTGGATATTGAAAATGGAGATGAGAGGGTGATGCTTTTTATTTCTCCAGTGGGTGGCTATCGACGGCATATGCGGACCTATGTGCAAGTTAAGGGGGTCACGGACGCTCGTTAAGCTCGAAAAAAATTATGTATATATATGTATACATAGGCTATATACCTTGAGAATGAATATATGAAAGTACAAGAGGTTGGGGGGGG
>MCJB01051574.1:270625-287085 GCA_002018475.1 Nicotiana obtusifolia | reverse complement strand
TATATATATATATATATATATATATATATATATATATATATATATATATATATATATATATATATATTTTGTTAGATATAAAATAAGGCACCCTGATATCGCTGGAGCCACTTGTCGCGTCTCTATCTTAGTTGTGCTCTTCTGTTGGATGACCTGGGTTCGAATACCAGCTCCAGCAATGTCTTATATTTATTTATTTTGCTTTTACTTGAATGACCTATCAACTCAGATTTTATTTCTTTTTGGATTTTTTTTCCTTATAGTGTTCGCCTCGATCACCTTTTTTCTTTTTATTAAACCCTCAAAAGGTTACTAGACCAGATTTCCTTCTTCTTTCTTTAATTTTCGTCCCTCATCCCCTAACTAAAACTTGGCATAATCGCAAGTTTTAAGTGAGTTGCACGCCAAACATTGTAGCTAATATTTGGCACGTGTCATGACTATGTTAAGATAGTAATGCACTAGTGCCTTCAAATTTTGTGTCCGCCTCTAATCAACAGTTGAGATGATGTTTGTCCACTAGTTATATAAATTACATAAGGGGTTAATCTTATGTTGAGAAGGGGAAAAAATGTTGCCTTGAGAAGGGGAAACAACTTCGCTGGCTTTGGTTATAGGATGTGACTAAAACGAGTAAATAACGGGAAGTTGGAATAACAGGTGTTTTTTTCTTTTCCAGTGGATGCAGGGTGTAAATTCTCATTTTTATTGCTTTAAGCATCCGTATTTGAATTCTATTGGCATGACTAGGCTGAATTCACATCGGCAAACGACTTGCTATAATAAAGAGAATAAGGCAGACAACTTGCTATATAAAAACTTAACATTGATACTCCCTCCGTTTCAATTTATATAAGTCTATTTTTTTTTTGGTCTATTCCCAAAAAAATGACTCATTTTTAAATTTGGAAACAATTTAGCTTAAACTTCCAATTTTACCCTTAATGAGAAGCTTTCATAACCACACAAATACTCTGGACTCCTTTTTGACTTGTTTAGGACCACAAATTCCAAGTCTTCATTTTTTCTTAAACTTCGTGTGCAGTCAAACAAATTCACATAAATTGCAACGGAGGGAGTAATGTAAAAACTCTTACTTATATATAAGTTAATTCCTATAAATAAAAAGGAGAGTACATATTATTACTCTAATATCGCTTAATAACATTTAAACATCGGGAAATAATCCGCAGGGTTATACTAGATGAACAAAGCAATGGCTATGACACCATAACAAAGATAGCCATGCTTTACACAATGTCAATGCTGCAAATTACAACTCCATACAGCGACAGCCAGCTGCATGATAGACCTATGGCGCTTCATCCATCACTATCAGTTAATCGTCATCTTAACTTAACACAATTAGAAACGTCGTCTAGTTTCTATACATTTATTATGTACACATAATTTTCAGATATTTTTCAATCAATAAAGTACTGTACTTTCTTTAATCGTGAGCATATATACCGTCATTTAGGTGTATTTCACTTCACTTCCACAAATCAATTTGAGAACTGGAGGATGCCGTGGAAGTATTTTCTGGAGCCAGTTCTTGCTTGTCCAAATTTTTGACCATCAAATTTGAGTCGTCGCCCCTAACATTTGCTGCATTTGAATAGTTATTCTCATCTTCTTGACTAAGTTGGGAAGCTACAAATTTGTCAAGAACTCGCCAATCGGTCACTTGATCTTCAACTTGGTCATTAGTACAACCTCTATTAATGTTGTTTCCAAACGTAGTATGCAAATATTCTTGATTGACATTAATGCCAAATATTGGCATTGAGCTGCAACTTATTCCAGGAGGTGCTGCTGCTAGAAGTTTAGAATTAGTTTCTAAAAGAGGAAGCTGAAGAAATTGCTGATGAAGTGGGATTTGGTAGTGCAAATTTTCGAGTTCCTTCTTGCAATTAGGGTAATTATTAGGATAGTGATGGTTATAATTAGTGAAAGTATTAGAGGGAGGGTACTGCGGCTTGGGGGAGTCCATATTGTCAGGCATGAATGAAAGTTGATCATCGTACCAAATTGGTGAGCCATGCTCACTAGTATCCATCCTCATAGCTGCTATTTTCTTCTTGAACACTCTACATATAACCCATCCTTCTTCCTATTGTAGTAGATAAGCATTGATTAGTATTTGACTATAATGACAACTAACGTGCTATAAAAGGTTAAACTATACTCACAGGTTAAACTATACCAACGAGTTACCCACTAAGCACCATACATTGTTAAAACTTAAGTCCTTAATGGGTCGTTTGATAGGGTGTATAAGAATAATGCTGAATAAAGTATATCAGTAATGCAAACATTAGTTATGCAGAGATTATTTCTTATCCATTGTTCGGTATGATGTATTAAAAATGCAAATGCATTGCATAAATTTTAAGAAAATTAGTTGTTTATAAAAATGCCCTCCATATTCTTTAGCTTTAAGGGACTTTAAGGACATTTCTTTAACCATGCTAACGTATGCATTAATAGCCTTGGTATTGCTATACCATGGTTTGCTATGTATTACTTATACATAGGATAATACCAAATAGGTTGTATAACTAATATACTTGCATTAATAATACATACGTTGAAAAAGCATATCAAACAATGAATTAGTAATACCAAAAACTAATGCAGGCATTATTTTCTTTGATGCATCCTACCAAACAACCTCTAAATTTTATGTACTTAGGCGGTAAAAACACTAACATAATCAGGTCGTTTATAATATAACTACTAGTAAATCTCTATATAAAGCATATTAATTGATAATTTGGTAAAAAGAGTAACTAATTTACTATCACATACTAACTACATCGATGATAAGGTAATTTTTTTATAGCGTCGATGTATCTGACTTTAATCCATTTAACTATGTGGAGTTTATATATTTGAAGGGAACTTGCCTGAGGAGCACCATTTGGATCAGTCTCAAGTCGGTATTCATGCATAATAAAGTCAGATTTTTGTCCATTTGGAGCCCTCCCTTTATAATAGACTAAGGTCTTCCTCATGCCAATCAAGTCGTGCTTAGAATAAATAGCCTTGTCCCTTCCTGTTGCTTTCCAGAATCCTGCTGCTGTTGCTCTATTTGTTCTTGTTCCTGTTGGATATTTTTTATCTTTGTGGCTAAAGAAGTACCAGTCACTTTGTTCTTCTGTGCCCATTCTGCATAATTCTGTTGACAAATTTGTGAGAGATCATACCTTTTATTTATGTCACTTGAAATTTTGACATTACTACTGACATACTATAGTTGTACCTTGAAGATCCCATGGCTCAATTTTGTAGAGATCGATGTCTTTAATAACATCAACATCAATCCTTCTGGAGGTGATTTTCTTCCTAAGGTAATAATCGACGAGTTCTTCATCAGTTGGGTGAAATCTGAAACCTGGAGGAACTTGTGAGAAAGAATTCATCATCTCTCACTCAAATGTATAACCTGCATATTCAAGAAAAAATATCAGTATTACATTCCAGTAATTGTATGATCAAAGAGATAAAAATTGTAGAATATATAAATCTTCAAACTTGTGTTTCTTTTTTCTTTTCATATTTATTGCTCGGGTTATAAGAAATTTGAATAGAACATGCACATAGTACGAGTTTCCAGATGGATAGTGCTCTAGCAACGAAATTGAAGTCTATGCAAATTCCTCATATTGATTGTTCCACCTTCTTATTTTTAAGAAAATGAAAAAGTAGGATCTGTTTTACTTTCATGTGAACAACTGAAGATGTATATATTTCACCTAATTGCAAATCAGTTTGCCCTTTTTCCTTTACTTCCCCACCATATTTATAGAAGAAAACCCCCAGAACGCCAATGATAATTTATCTCGTTGTGTTTTTTTGTCCTAACAAGGCAAAATTTTAATAGAGTTTATTAAAATATAGGTGGTTTTGGGTAGAAACATTCATTAGCTAGGAGTAATAAACAATTTGACTAGTACTCAAACTCTGTCAGATATGAGGTGCCTAAAGATATTTCTTTCATTGTTGGTTCTGTAGCACTTAATTTGCTCTTTGGTTTTTTCTGATCAAGCAAGTGAAAATACTTTAGAAATCAAGATCCTCCACATTTGATAAAAAAATATACCGCAAACTATTTAACAGGAAACTAGTTTTCTTGTATATCATGAGATTCAAATAAGAAAGGATGACTCTTGAATAGTGCATGCAAAAATTAGCCAAACAGATTCAGCAATCGTTATCTTGAGATTCATTTGCCTCCCCCTTTCACACTTCATAGTCACTGGAGTGCAAATTAACATCCACATGAAGAAAGCAAAAACAAGATAATGATGAACAAACAATTGAGAAAACCACCAAAATATTAAGTAAAATGGAACAAAGAACAATATATATTAATTCGAGATGCAATATAAAACTCCTTCAGACTTCACACTACCAGTGCGTGGATCTTATTGAAATTGAGTCCACTCTTGCCTTACGATAAGCATAATCTAATGTTTGCTTATACTTTTGTGAAATGATAATTTTAGGTTGTTTACCGTATTCTTTAACTATATAATTTTCTCGATTTAATTTAAGAAGTCATGAAAAAGAAAAACAAAATAAAATCATCATCAAAATGGTATAAAAAGGGATTTGTGAAGGATAATAGTAGGATATATCAATCTTTTGTCAAAAAATAAGAAGAAATTAAATATAAGATGTAATTGGTTAATCCATTTATAACTATATATATATATATATATATATATATATATATATATATATATATATATATATATATATATATATATATGGTCTTGTCATTACTAGAATAACCCCAAAGACAAATGTTGGAAATAATCAGTTATTATGACATACGCTTTTCTTATATATAGTGTTGAGGTAATAATTACGACGATGTTACTATCATTTAGCCTGTAATATCACTGGAGACGCATAGCAAGAGAAATCACCACGAACGAGTTACTTTCCTTTCAAGATTATCAGTAATAATTTGTTCCTATGTCAAATCTCCACAAACGCAGACAACATTTTTCCTAGATCACATATATTATTACTATAACCAATGAGCTCATTACTACATGACATTACTTACACTTAATACCTAAGCAAGATTTTTTGCTTTGAAAAACCCATAGTTAAGACTACTAAGACAAAACATTCAAACTCACACACCACCAAGACTTATATAAAGTCTAAAGGGTATCAGTGTGAGTTTATCACACAACACACGAGTGGATTCAATTTTCACCGTCTCTGTTGTCGTCCCAGCTCCCATATGTATTAAGAATAATTTTAAACAAACAGACGGTTGATTACACAACACACAAGAGAAAGAGAAGGAGATTTTTAGGGACAAATTTCTCAAGAAATATCTATGACACATTAATAATTACAATAGAATCTTATAGATATAGAGAAAAATAAAACAAAATAGAAAGGGAAGGAGCAAGATGTTCTTAGATGAAACAAACCTTAATTTCCAAATGCACAGATCTGAGCAGTGAGCAGAGTCAATCTTTTTTGCCAGCACAGAATCAAAGTGGCAGGGAAAACGAGAGTTGGCGATTCCAAGAAGAAGAAAAGGGTGCAACTGCAGTGGGAAGAAAGTGTAGAAAAGACAAATAGAAAAGACAAAAAAACAAAACTTTGTATCCTCGGGAACTGGAGACTTTGAGTTAGGCTGTCTTTTGCTGTCGCTAGGACCAGATCCCGAGGACAGAAATGGACAAGAAAAATGGAAAAGAGGGGGCAGAGAGAATGGAAGAAGGATGAACAAAAAGGGTTATATAAAGCCCACCCCACCAAACAAATAAGTAAACCCTAATGATGAAAAGGATCTGTTAGTAACTACACTTTTTAATCATATGCTGTCATTGTCTCGCTAAATTGCTGGGAAAGCTTTTCCGGGGCGCGATAAAAGGTGGCGCTAAATTGGTAGAAAGAGAAATACTGTATACATACATTAGACAGAAGCATCGTCTGGGCAACTGCCACCACTCACCCGCCATTGATTGAGACCTCCTTTTCTTGTCTTAATTACTTTTAATTTAGTTATAGCCCATAGAGTCTGAAGAGAGTATTGTTTTATTTCCATTTCAATGATGAACTGAGTCTTCTTTGGATCTCTTTTGGAGGAAAAAAAAAAAAGAAAAAAAAAAGGAAGGTAAACGGGGCGTAAAAAATGAGTGACGCACACACCAATCAACTTATTAATTAGATTTTAGAGGGTCTCCATAAAGACATTAAAAAGGAATGCGTTCAAAATTAAAGAGTTTGAGTTCAGAAAATGCTAATAGTTCAAAATGAAATATAAGCTTTTAACCTTCTTTTTGTTATTTTATGCTGGTGACGTAATGGAACAGTCTCCACGAAGGAATTTCAGGAGTTAGGAGTTAGGACCATTGCTTGTCTAAAAGGGGTAAAAGACGTCTCAAATAGTGGCCAACAATATCCTTTCTAATCCTACTCCCTCCCTACCCTTTCTTTTCTATTACTACTACTGAAAATTCAGTTACTTTGGGACCAGCTGCACCAACAAGTTGCTAATGAATTAATTTGATTTTGCCAGATGAAACCATCTAAAACCATAATGGAGTAAAGCATGTTCCTTCAGGGACATCAAATAAAATTGAAATGATACAAAGAAGATTAGCATGACCCATGTGCAAGGATGACATGCACAAATCGTAAGATGGTTTAAACTTTTTTTTTAAAAACAAATAGAGTAAAGCATAGAAATAATATGCATCCAAAAAGAAAAAGGAACAAAGAGTAACGTTTAGGAATCTTTAAAAGAATTTCAATACGTATAACATTTAATTTGCTACTTGAGGAAAAGGGAGGTAATAAACGCAAGCTACTTGCAGTCATGTCATGCTGGTTGAACTATTGACAGTAATTTTTGTAAAACGAAAAGAAAGAAAAGAGGAAGGAATAGTCAGCAAATAATAGGAACTAATAAGTTGAGTTACAAATAATATACTTTGTGTCCGAACATGATTGAAGAGGAGCAGCTTCTGATTGTCCGTGACCAATACGTTTCCTGCACCACCACCGACTCTCATCATTATACAGCCTTATTTATATATAATATGTTGGCTATTGTTTGTAAAAACACATTTGCTGCTAGCTGCTGCATATCTCCTAGACTTCGATCAGCTGATGCAGCCAACGCATATTTTTATTTTAGGGTGTATTTGTTATGAAAAAAGATATTTTCTGAAATATTATTTTAAAAAAAATAACTTGTTGTTTGAAAATATATTTTCCTTTTTGGTAGTGGAAAATATTTTGTGAAAAAATACTTATTAAATTGATAATAATGTGCTAGTGTTGGTTAAAGAAGTAATATCAAATTAAAATTTGAGCTGATCATGAAGGAAATTGTCACGATCCAATTTCCGCTATAGGTGATGCCCAACATCGCCGTTAGGCAATCTAACGGTGAACTAATCCATTTAATTAATCATTTTATCACTTTTAAAATCATGAATTTTATTTGACAAAGAAACGAAGTATGGAAGACTATGGTGATATAAAACATAAATAAAACATAAGAGTGAAATGGTGATATCAATAGACAAAAATCCATAATCATCTACGAGTAATTCTCAAAATCCGGTGTCAAAAGTACATGAGAAATCTAGTAGAATATACAAAACTCTTGTAGCTACTGTCTGAGATAAAATAGACTGAAATAATAAATACAACAAGGAGGAGACTCCAGGTGCTGCAGAATGGAGTATTGGAAGCAGCTCACCACTAGGTCTTGAGGTAATAGGGATGCGCGCCCGAATGACCATCTAATGTGCCTGCCTTAGAACCTACACAATTAGTGCAGAAGTGTAGCATGAGTATGTAAACAACGTTTACCCAGTAAGTATCTAGTCTAACCTCGAAGAAGTAGTGACGAGGAGTCGGCATCTACACTTAGTAGAGGTCAGTAAATAAATGCAAGAATTATAGCTAAGCATGAAATACAACAGTAACAATAGAATAAATAGCAATAAATAAGTTATTCTTTATCAAAATACCAATCTAAAGTTCTCGAATATCACCTGCCAATTTCAACAAATATACGCCATCAAGTAGTTACGAATTCTGAAGTCATGAAGGAAATATCAAATATAATCGGACTCCTAGTGACATCAGGCACGAGTTATGTTAAGGTCGTACAATCCGATCCATAATAACCGTGTACATACATTACCGAGGTTGTACGATGCGATCCATGAATGCGTCTCATTATATATAAATATTGCCGAGATGTTCGGTCCGATCTGCAGAAATAGGAAAACTCTTCGGACTACGGGACATACGTTTACAACACCAAGATAGGCACATAAAGGAGTATAATTTTTTTTTATTAACAATCGAATATTCTGCCAAAACTCAAAGTAACGAAGCTCGGTCTAACATAATCTCTAATCAAATTTTACTTATTAATACAAGTAATTAAACTAACAAGTTGGGTTCAAATAATACAAATATTGCATGATAAAGTCCTATGGCTACCCGAACATAACATGATTTTAGCTACGTACAGACTCTCGTCACATCGTTTGTATATAGCACCCAAAATTTAAACACCTATGTGGTTAATTCCCCCTTATAAGGTTAGGCAAGAGGCTTACCTTACTTCCAAGTTCACCACCGGGCTCTTCAACCATACTAATTGCCTCAAATCGATGCCGAGCAATCCAATACTAACCAAAGGTCGTATAAACTAATCAATATAAGCTCAGAAGTTCATAATTTATCTATCATATTAATTATCCAACCCAATTTGAAAAATTCCTAAAAATCACCCCCAGGCCCACGTGCCCGGATTCTGGAATTTTTTTAGATATATGTTACCCGTAACCTTACGAACTCAAATATATAATTTATACTCAATTTCAAATTTAATTTCGTGGTCTAATCCCCATTTTTACCAAAACCTATGTTTTTCAACATAATCCTATAATTTTTCCAATTTACATGTTAAAATCTAGCCATAATCTATGTATTAAACTCACATTAAGTACAAATCACTTACGTTAAAATGCCAAGTGAAAAATCTCTCTCCAAGAGCTCCAAAATCGGTAACCCAAAGTGAAATGAGAGAAAATGAGCCTAAGTCCCGATTTTTATTAAATGTTCTGCCAAGTGATCCTTCTCCGCGATCACGAATGGTCCCTCGGGATCGTGAAGGCAAAATTGCCAAGGCCCAGAAAATGTTCTTCGCAAACACGATAGGAGCCTCGCGATCGCGAAGGCTAAACTGGCCTACCCTTCGCGAACGCGAAGTCCACCAGCTCGACCCCTTCCCAGCTGGCCTTCCACTAAAGGAACGCGACCCAATGATCGCGAACGCGAAAGCTTGTGGCCCTAGAGTATCACGATTGTTGCCCCATGTTCGCGAATGCATAGAACAAAACTCCCGAAGCCCAATTCCTTCATTGCGAACACAAGGCTTCCTCCACGTTCGCATAGAAGGAAACTAGGAGCAGATTTTTCTGCAATTTTGTACTTAGCTCGGGGTGGTCCGAAACACACCCGAGCCACCTAGGACCTTGTCCAAATGCACCAGCAAGTTCATAAACATAATAAGGACCTGCTCGAAGGCTTGAAACACATAAAACAACATTAAAACTAAGAATCGGACCCTAAAACCAAATTAATCATGAACTTAAAACCTCTTCAACTAGCTTCGAACGTGACGAATCACACTTAGATAACTTGGAAAGAACCAAATTTTGCGCACGCGTCATATATCACCATATGAACCTATTTCCAAGCTCGAATCCCAAATGGATATCGATAACACCAAAGTCTACTTCAACCCAATTTAAGAAACTTTAAAACCTTCAAGGCGCCAACTTTTTACATTAAGCGCTGAAATGCTCCCGAATCACCCCGAAACTCGATCTAAACACACGTCCAAGTCCAAAATCATCATACGTACCTACTGGAACCATCAAATACTCAAAATGTTGACTCGAGTCAAACTTGACCATCTTAGAGCTGGTTTTGTCCCAAATGGGTTTTTCGGCAAGGTTTTTAATGAGGCAACAAGTATATCGTGCTACCTTAGAATTGAAGGCCAAAAATGAACCGGTGACGATGATCATAACAGCGTTCGTGGCCCCTCTGTGGCCGACCCCGAATATTGGGGGGCATTACCCTCTGATATCAACTTTAGCATGAAAAGAGACTTTGGGATTGAATGATCTCGATCGATAGGGTTCAATGTAAGGGCCAAATGGTGAAATAAACCATGCCTACATAGACCGCTCGAACCCTGACATAAAGCATGTACACATATATTACTATTGTGCACAAGAATAAAGAAAAGTCTCTTCCTTGCAAACATCTTGTATTTTAAAATATTTCCTTTAAATTTCTTAAGGAATTCCCTGCTTCCGATCTCTTAAAGGAACGAGCCCAAGGGCCGCCTTAACCTGAGTTCGAATAATCACTCTCTCACTCAGGGACTGCTATCCGAAAAATAAACTCGGACGGTCCAAGCTATTAGACCTCAGGGGTATAATACCTATTAGGCGACCCCCGAAATTTATAGGCTACGGCCACCCCTACTCGGGGACTTCCATCTTAGGCAAACTCGGATAACTCGGGATAATGATATTAACACAGGACAACACCCAAATTATAAAGGCTACGACCACATAAATACGGCTCGGAGATATCCAAAGCCCGTAACAAAAACAACAAGGCCTCAAAATTTCTTAACTGGTTCCAAAGGCTACCCTCGACAGACTATGATTTCAAAAAAGAAAAAGGTCTAAGAACTTTGGGGAATGAAAACTTTCGGTCACACCGAACCCCCACGACGCCTTAAAACAAATAGTTGAAGGCAAGGTTTCTTCGAGTCTCTAAACAAAAACCAACTGTTTCATGCCAAGGCATTTAGATCTTTGCAAAATAAACAAGGCGAAGAGAAAATTTGAAAGCTGTTGAAGGGAAAAGGCCTTATATTCATAATCAGAAATTTCTTTCTACAAGGGCTGAATGCCCCAAGATTAAATTTTACAACGGCCAAAATGGCCTCAAAAAACAAAATAGAAAAAAATGTCTCAAAAGATCCTAAGTGGCCTAGTCTTCACCAGGGGCCGCGTCATCACCTTCGGGGTCTCCGCTATCTTCGGGCTCGTCTGAATCTTCAGATCCTTCGGAATCCTCCTCCTTGGGGATAAGCCAACTTCCTGGCCTTGGCTTCAGATTCCTTGGCATTCTCGATTTCAGCCAACAGGTCAAAACCCTGAGCTCGAGCTCCCTCGAGGGCCGCCCTTCGGGATTGCCACTTCATATGCTCCGCCAAGTTTCTCACTTGATCTTGAGCCACCTTGGCATGGCCTTATGCTGGGCCACTCTCTCATCTGCCTCGACCTTAACCACAACAATCTCCGACTTGGCCATCTCAAGTTCCCTGGTTAGATTTTCTTGGCCAGAGATCACCGAACTCAGTTGAGACTAAAGCTCCTCGATCTTTTTGGCCTGTACCAAGATCTTTTCTTTTGTAGCCCGGAGCTGGACCTCAATCGAAGCCAGTTGTTCTCGGGCAGTTTCCTTTTCCGAGGCCAGACGGTCCATGTTTTTCTTTCATTGTTCGGCCTCAGCTTTCACTGTATCCACCTCCGTCTGGAGCTGCTCGATCTGGTCAAGTATCTTTTGAACCTGCAAGTTCAGGTTGTTAGCCACTATGTCTGAATCATCGTCACTAACTTCAAATACTCGTCTTACCTGCTCGACCAGGTCGTCATGCTCCTTCCGAGCCTCTTCTAGCTCGGACTGGAGCTTCTCACTAAGGAGCTTGTAAGCATTCCTCTTCTCAATAAGCGCTCGGGTTTCAGCCTCGTGTTGGTTTAACTCTTCTCGATATTAGAGAAAATTTTTGTGATGAAGCACCGAGGCCTGTAAACATAGAGAAGGATGTTATGATTTTTGCAATTTAATTATAATAAAAAGGCATTCGAAGTTACTCGATTCAACACCTATTGAGCTTCATTGAAAAGACAGGGGGCCTCCACCTCGTCCATTTCAGCCTGATCCTTTATGGTCACCAGGCATCGAAGATAGCTGGCAACCCTACGGGGGCAGAAAGAACCTAGCATCCTCCAGTATGGATATGATGATTGACCGCTTCCGATCAAGATCTGCACTTGGGGCTGGGAACCATTCTACTAATCTCGGACTCGAAGAAGATCTGCTGGCTCCCAAAGATGACACCTTCTTTGGTACCGGTAAGTCTCCTAACCTGGTGATATCCTCCAAGGCAGTAGAATATAAGCCATCGAAGAAGTTGCTGAAGGAATCTTCCGCCTCTTGAGGCCCTCATTTGGGTGTCCTTTCAGCATCTGGGCCTCGTTTATCATGGAGTCAGCAAATGATAGTGACCCGAAAAGATTTATCACCCCGAGCGCATCCTTCGGGGCATTTCCCTCAGCCCGAGGAGTACTAGCCGTGGTTTCCTTGTGACCTCCCCAACTCGGCGAAAAATGGCCTCATCCTTCCCTATTTCGAAGGCCTCGACCACTGCCTCCTCATCGGCTACCCCGGTTTGAGACAGCTCATTACCGCTTCTCACGCGGGTCATCAGCTTAGAGGCTTCTTCTTAGGACTTGTCCCTCAATCGACTAAGTGAATCTGATGGGACCTCCCGGGCGTTGGCACTTTCCTTAGATTTGCACACCTCCTCTTTGTTTTTTTTCTTCTTCGAGTTCAAAGAACTCGGAGCCCTTTTTCTTTTCTTCTCTTTATCCTGCCTCGGAACAGATGGTTCGGGGAGGATGTCTTCATCACCGGATGGGGGCCTCATTTCGACATTTTTGGGAAGACCTACAAAGGAAGAAAAAGTGAGAACGAACGCAGCTAAGAATGCTAAGTGTTAATTCACTCAGTAGAGAGTGTTAATTCACTCAGTAGAGAAATCTCACCGTGAGCACGGGCCTCCCACCGGCTCTTCGAAAGTTCGCGCCATGCACGCTCAAAATAAGGCTTTTGCGACACGATGCCCTCGACCCTCTCCTTGAGTCGCGGAACTACATCCGGCATCCGAGCAACAGCTGCATCACAAAGAATCTATAAGAAGAAGGGCAAAATAAAAATGATAAACAAAATCTTAAAGGCAAGTTTATACTTACGCTTCATGTTTTATTTCTCAGGAAAATGGCATGTCCTCGGGCGGCATTAAGTCCGAGGTCTTCACTCGAACGAATCGGCCTAACCAGCCTCGATCCCGATCCTCGTCAATGCTTGAGACCGGGGCCTTACTTGTCCGACGGGCAAGTTTTATTAGCCCCACTCGATAGAGTCTGGAACTGTATAGACGCATGAGGTTATCGATGGTGAAGGGACACCCCTCGATCTTGTTTACAAAGAAGTGGAGGAGAATGACTATCCTCCAGAAGGAGGAATGAATTTGGTCTAGGGTCACCTTGTACCTCTTACAAAAGGAGATGATGACCGGGTCCAAGGGGCCCAATGTGAAGGGATAAGTGTAAACACTTAGTAAACCCTCCACGTGGGTAGTGATCGCCTCCTCGGGCGTAGGAACCACTACGTGCTTACCAACCCAGTTGCAGTCCTCCTTGACCTTGTCGAGAACAATGTTGGTGACTAAACATATGTATCTCGAGTCCGGTTCGCACCGGCCCAATACCGAGGAGGTTTTCTCAACCTTGAAATCGGCTCTGGTTGGACATGCCGTATGGGAAAAACATCTTTAGAAGGGGTTACGACGTCGGTTCCTCAGTAACAACAGGCAAAACATTTTCAGTTGGTTTCGAGGAAGAGGGAGTTTCCTTTTGGTGAAGATGAAGAAGAAGGAGTTAAAGGGGTACGCTTCAATAGTTCAGACAAAGGAGAAACACTTACACAGCTCTCAGGAAATTAGGGAAAACACTAGAAAATGCAAAGATTCTTTAAGAACAAGAGTAGGAAAAGGTTGAATGTAAAGTTTGAATTAATGAAGGAGGAAGTATTTATAGTTTGCAAATGGCAGTTCAAAACCTGTAGTGGCAGACCGGCAACTGATGAACATTTAATGCCATTTAGATGTGACTGAAGAGACGTTTAGCTCATTTTGTCATTTCTGGCGCAATGTATCGAGACAAGGAACGAGGGCTCATATCGTTTCTCATTGTTTACTCTCCAAAAAAGGAGGGGACTATCTATATACGGTAGAAACCGAGCTCATCTATTGCATGAAAGATCGGGGATGAAACATAATAGATTGAAGATCGACCCTGGGGTTCCATCGAACCTAGGCACGAGGTTAGAACATGCATCTTCAAGATTATCGAGTTCGTAACTCAGGAACTGACCGCGACTCAAAATTAGCTCGAGAATACATTATCGAACCAAAATAACGGAAGGCCAAAATATCCATAACCGGTCAGATTTCACGGCGGGAATATCTACACGTATCAGTGAAATTGATTAATTAGCAAATTATGAGATTTTTTACCTTATATAGAATTGTACCTAAAGTAAGACTCCTCTACTCTATAAAGAGGGTCTGATTATTTGTAAAGGGCATTGTAACATGCATCCCAAAGTAATAAACTGTTATTTCTAGTCGTTATTATCTTATCACTCTGTTCCGGCACCGATTGCAGCATGACTCGAGGGTGACCAACCTTCAAGGCCAAGATTGTTCAACCTATGTGGTTTGCATTACTTTTTCACATTTATTTCAATTTGAATCTGATTTCTCATTTTTGTATCAAATTAGATCACGTATCCTTAAAACTGCGTACAAATTCAATTGTTATCTGATTTTGAGGGTAAATAATACCAAACACACCCTTAATCTTTTAAATCTTTTTCAGCCTAAAAGAAATGCATATAGATGATAGCCATGAAGGTTTAGAGGTACAAAATTAAACGAATCTTACCAGGATTAGAGGGTAAATTTTATGATTTTCAACTTGTTGAACAGGAAGATCAAATCCCTACTAAATGTAATTGCCCTTTTTTGGTATTTCTCACCCTTTTCTTATTGCACTTTGCCACTCCGACTACATTCAATTCTATGTTCTGCCTCGATCACTCCAAAAACCTAAAGTATATATTCCTTTTGTTTTGTTTTGTATGCCATGATTAGATATTGAGTTTAAGTACAAAATAAAGATTTTTGAATTTTATGATGTTAAATTTGTATTCTTTTTTGTCTATTTTAATTGATTTTTGATTATTTTTACATATAATAAGAAATTTATTTTTTTACATTAATTAATAATAAAATTAACCATATTACCTTAATTTATTTATTAGAAATACAATAAATACTCCTAGATATTTTATTCCAAGGGCAAATTTTGATTTTTTTTTATATTTGAAAAAATTAAATATTGTGGACCACCAAAAAAAGATAAAAAAAATTAATTAAAATGGACCAGAGGTAGCAATGAATTTGTAGTTATAAAAGCATGTCATTAGGCATAAAACGAGAAATAATTAAAAGTTTATAAATTATTTCGAGATATAGCAAAGTGAATTTTTTGAAAAACGAAATGAAAATAGACTAAAGTCTGAAAAGGAAATTTTGCAAAAAGCAATAGGGCAAACTTTGGCACTATAGTACCACAGTACTATCAACTATGCTCTCCCCTTTCTCACGTTGAGACTTGAGATACCACAAGCAAAGAGACAAGTTTCCGTAGGCATTTCTTTTCACATGCTCTTTCTGGTTTTATTTTTTCTTTAAGAAAAAAAAACGAAGAGGAAAAAAGAGCAGAATGTGCAGACACACACATCAACACCTATTAGTAAAGAGCCTATTAGCTTTGGGAATCACAAGTGGAACTATATTACTTTCCTACAAAGAATTTGCAAGGTTTGGAAAGGGGCATAATAGCAGGACGAAAAGAAGAATTAAATTGAGGGTGTAAAATGGACCAATGGTCTCCCACGTTCCCTTTTTAACTGTGTCAAAATTTGAATTTCTTGCTAAAAGTTACTGACTTCTCAAATATTCCATGTTTATACCGAATTATATATAGTTGATCATGGTTAGTGATAACAATATATATAAACACATGTTATGTATTTGAATGATAAACATCTAATACGAATATTTTTGCTCAAACCATTAACACTGCGATCCCCATATATGGGCACCAGTAAGTTCTTGTGGAGCTTCTAAAGCAAAAGCATGTGTCTTTTTAGTTATCTTTTTCTTCTGTATCAGCTGAATGATGAATATACCTGTTGCTACTGTTAGAGAATTAACAATTCTCAAATTAATATATTTAAAATTTATTAACAAGCAGAAAGTTATCCTATTAGGAACGAAATAAATAGTAATTGTTAGGATCGATTCACCCAAACACTCTAAACTGATGGAGAAGATAAAGAAATCTTGAAGAGAGTAAAGGTGAGAGAGAAAAACGTGAGAGACTTATTTCGTGGTAACACCCCGTTAGGGTAAACTTCCACGGCGGCGGGATATATATATATATATATATATA
>MCJB01051574.1:235042-263441 GCA_002018475.1 Nicotiana obtusifolia | reverse complement strand
GGGGGGGGGGGGGGGGAGGATGAGATTATTGGTGTGACATTTTCGGCGGCAAAAAAGACGAAGTGTCAGTGACCTATTGTAAGAGACTCCGGGAAATCGCTGAGGACAGCATTACTTTCACGGAGGAAGACGCAGATGGACTACTGCTGCCGCTTAACGATACATTGGTAATCTCTTCAAATGCCTTAGATTTTAAAATTAAACGTGTTTTGATAGACCCAGGAAGTTCAGCCAATATAATCCAGTGGAGAGTACTAGAGCAAACCATGGTCATCGACAATATCATTCCGGCCTTAAAGCTCCTCGCCAGGTTCAACCTAGCAAGCGTGACAACCCGAGGAGAGATCCTGCTACCCACGAATGTTGAGGGGGTGATGAAGACAACCCTTTTCGAGGTAGTGGACGGAAATATGGGTTATAATATTATCCTGGGGAGACCGTAATTGCTCGAGATGAAGGTTGTGTCGTCAACATATCATCAATTACTAAAATTCCCAACTACCGAGGAAATTAAATAAATAAGAGGTGACCGACCGCCATCGAGGGAGATGAACGCAATGTCAGTTTCCAGTAGCAAAGGAAAGGAGCATGCAGCATAGCAATTACAAGAATCGACGCCTACTCCCGTGCCGAACGTAGTCAACCAAGGGTAGGAGTCGTCGGAATCCTATCAGGTACCAAGATATTTCTAGGTACCAGAAGAAACGGACGCAATAAAATCTACAGCGGAAGAACTTGAGCAAGTCACGTCAAAAAGTTCTTGGAGAGGAAGTTCCACTTGGGGACAGGGCTAAACACCAAGCTCAGGTTTGGATTTATAGAACTTCTTAAATTTAACGTTGGCAATTTTGCGTGGTCGCATGCGGATATGACAGGTATCCCGCCAGAAGTGGCTATGCACAAACTGAGCCTAGATCTTAACATCCCTCCGGTAAGGTAGAAAAAATGTCATATTCCCGAGATCAGAAACAAATTCGTCAAAGAAGAGGTAACTCGTTTCCTCGATATCGGTTCAATCTGAGAGGTAAAGTACCCTGACTGGCTAGCTAATGTAGTAGTAGTTCCAAAGAAAAATAATAAATTTCATATGTGCGCAGACTATAAGGATCTAAATAAGGTGTGCCCAAAAGACTCGTTCCCATTGCCAAACATTGATCAAATGATTGATGTGACGGCCGGGCACGAGTTAATATAGATGATATGATGGTTAAGTCTTTGAACGCAGGTAATCATCTTAGACACTTGCAAGAAACCTTTGACATCCTAAAAATCACAACATGAAGCTTAACCCCGAGAAGTGTGCATTCGAAGTCAGCTTTGGTAAATTCTTGGGATTCCTGGTGTCGCAACGGGGGATCGAAGTCAACCCCGATAAAATTAAAGCCATCGAAGACATCCCTAACCAGTTATCAAGAGTGAAAGAGGTTCAAAGGTTGACAGGAAGACCGACCGCTTTAAGCAAATTCATTTCCCGGTCTCCGAAAAAATGCAATCACTTCTTTTCGCTCCTAAAAAAGAACAATAACTTTGAATGGACTCCGGAATATCAGCAGGCCTTGGAGGATTTGAAAAGGTTTTTGTAGATTTCTCCACTACTGTCAAAATCGGAGGAAAACGAATAGCTGCTGATCAACTTAGTGTTCTTGGAGGTAGCAGCAAGTGTCGTTTTAGTCAGTGAGGAAAAAGGTATGTCGTCTCCTATGTATTATGTTAGTAAAATTTTAACGGGAGCTGAAACTCGCTACCTACATCTGGAAAAATTGGCCTTGGCTCTCGTAGTTGCTGCTCGAAATCATAGGCCCTATTTCCAATGTCATCTAATAGCCGTGGTGACAACTTTTCGCCTACGGAATATTCTTCATAAACCTAAACTTTCATGTAGGCTGTCCAAGTGGGAAGTCGAAATGAGAGAATTTGACATAGAGTATAAAACTAGGACTACGATTATGACACAAGTTTTGGCCGACTTCGTGGCAGATTTCAGTCCGGGACTATTACCTTTGGCAACCAAAGAAGCAGTGATGGTGTCAGAATCAACATCAGGAGTTTGGACCTTGTTCACAGCTCAGAGCTTCCAATGTGAAGGGGTCCGAGCTCGGCATAGGGCTAACCATACCCTCGGGAGAAACCCTAAGGCAGGCCATAAAAACCGTTCCTTTGACTAATAATGAAGTAGAGTATGAAGCTTTGATTGCAGGACTCGAGCTGGCCCGGGGACTGGACTCCGAGATCATAGAATTCAAATACGACTCCTAATTGGTAGTAAATCAGGTCTACGGGATCTTTAAAGCCAAAGAGGAACACATGCAACAATATGTGGTGAAAGTCCAGGCTTTGCTCGCACGGTTTAGGGAATGGTCAATTACACTCATCCCGAGGAAAGAGAATGCAGAAGCAGACACACATCATTGACTATCTCGAGCACGAAAAGTTGCCTGAAGATCCCAAAGCATCTTGGGTGCTGCACACGAAAGCAGCTCGATATAGCTTCAAGGGAGGTCAATTGTATAGAAGATCTTTTCGAGGCTTGTTGGCTCGATGTTTAGGGGCTTTTGAAGCTAACTACGTCATGAGAGAAGTCCACGAACGGATTTACGAGAATCACTCCGGCGAAGATTCCTTAGTGTTAAAGCTAATTCGAGCGGGATACTACTGGCCTTGGATGGAACAAGACGCTAAGGCTTATGTGTAGAAATGTGATAAATGTCAATATCACGCACCGTTAGTATATCAACCGGCAGAGCTACTGCACTCGATTTTGTCGCCCTGGCCATTCATGAAGTGGGGAATGGATATAGTCGGTCTGCTGCCACCAGCCCCCGGTAAGGTAAGATTTCTTTTGATTTTGACTGACTATAGAAAAATGGGTTGAAGCAGGTCCTTACCAAAAAACTGGCGAGCGCGAAGTGGTAGATTTCTTGTAGGAAATATAATTTGCAGATTTAGGATACCAAAAGAGATAGCTTGTGATAATGGCCACAATTTATAGGTGCAGAGGTAACTAAATTTCTTGAAGATTTGAAAATCAAAAGGATCACATCGTCACCTTATCACCCGAGCGCAAACGTTCAATAAGAATCAACAAACAAAGAGATTATCCAAAATCTCAAAAAGAGATTGGAAGCAACCAAAGGAAAATGGCTCGAAGAGCTACCAGGAGTGCTATGGGCATATCGAACAACGACCAAATCAAGCATGGGGGAAACTCCTTTCTCTCTTGTATACGGAGCAGAAGCCTTGATCCCAGTGGAAGTAGGGGAACCTACCTTGAGATATTTTGGGGCGGAAGAAGAAACAAACAATAAAGCAATGTTGGTCAAATTGGAGCTGCTCGACGAACGCAGAGACTTGGCATATAAGGATGGCAACTCAAAAGTAGAGAATGGAAAGATATTACAATCGAAGAGCCAACCTCTGTCATTTCAAAGTAGGTGAATTGTTTTTAAGGAAAGTAACTCAGAATACCCGGGAGCTCAACGCCGGAAAGTTTGGTCCGACGTGGGAAGGCCCTTACCGGGTTTCAATTGTTATCGGGAAAGGGTCATACAAATTGGAAAATCAAGACGGAGTAAAGTTGCCGAGCAATTGGAACATGGCACACCTCAAAAGGTACTATTGTTGACGAGCATTGCCTATATTGAAAGTATGTGCTGCACTCTTTTTCCCCTCATCCAGGTTTTGTCCTAATAGGGTTTTTCTAGCAAGGTTTTTAACGAGGCAGCAACAGAAAGCATACTACGAAAGAAGCTTTGTTAGCGAAAATAAGACTTTAAAATGACAAGGCACGCATACAACGGATCACTACAGAGACGTTAGATAATCTTTTTCTCGGTAGAAAAATTCCTACCTGAAAGTAAAATTTGCTATCGGGCCAAGGGGTTACCTGACCATTCACGATTGCAAGCCACTGGGGGGTTGTTAGATAGTCTTTGGCTCGATAACAATGTTCCTAAGAGGAAGTGAAGCTTGCTATCGAACTAAAGATTATCTAACCATCCACTAGTTTGAATCAAGACTTCCAATGTTCAAATTCGCATTCTTCGCATTCAAACATTGGGGGGAATGATATGAGAATACGTAAATAACTACCACATCAACCGGGACTACGAGATCTGGGAACAAACGTAGAAACAAGTTGTACAAGATCGCCACAAGTAATGGTAATTTCTTTTTAGCATAATGAATGCTTATGTACTTTTGAAAATAGAACGAATAAAGTAAAGTCCTTTTATTTCTATCTTGTTTCATGTATGAACGATGAATTAATTTTATCATTTAAAAGATAAACAAGACTTCAAATTCTAGTGCCGTGATGAATAGGAGACATCCTCTTCAAGAGCACCGTAAACATAATATGGCCCTCTCTTATGAAACCCTCACGGTAAAGGGTTGATTCTGGAAGAAAATATGCCCGGAATCCAAATGCTATCGGGGAAAATATATCCGAAGCCTCGCATAAGTCGACTTAAAAAGAAAAACTCGCACAATACTTAAATGAAGAAATACTTCTATATACAACAAATGTGCTAAAGCAACATGAGTACAAAAGTATGAAAAAGAAAAGAAAAGTGAAAAGAAAGCAAAAGCGAAGCTACCCCATCCCCGAAATTCGGAGGAAGAGAAGTATTTGCACCCCCAGGTGAGGTAGGAAGATCTACCGCCGTCTCAAGAGCTTGGACTTCACCATCTTGGCCTTCTCCATCATGTCTCTCAGAACCGGAACCAGAAGCGTCGGAGGCACTAGGTCGGACCGGAAGACCCCTCCGGGCAGTTGACTCTAGCTAATGTGCCTTGGCAATTTCGGCATCAAAATCAATGATGCCAGCTTTGGCCTCTTCCAAGTTTTTTCTCCTCATGCTATACATAGAATATGTTTTTTCAACAGTGAGGGAAGCCTCTCGGTGCAGAAGTTCTTCATTAAGACAGTCAACCTCGGTTGAAATATTATCTTGCTCGGATCTAACGGCCCGGAGGCTGACATCAAGGTCACGAACAGTAGAGGTAAAAACTTTATTATGCTCTATAACTCTTTTATGCCTCTCTTCCAACCGGGCATACTTCTCTTTGACAGAAGCAACTTCTTCAGCTTTGAAGTTCAAGGCTGCCTCCAAATTATTTAATCTTTTAGTAGAGGCAGCCTCGCGATTGGATGCAGCAAGAACAACATTACGGACCTCAACCCACTTTGCCCTAGCTTCTTCAAATTGTACCCTTAACAAAGCGACCTCTTAGCTAAGGGTCATTACCTCTTGCTCGCTTTGCTGCAACCCCTCAGTAGCTCGTGCTTCCAGTTTCGAGACGCGGGCAACAATCTGATCTCGCTCGGCCAACAATTGATCCCGTGCGGAGATAAGTTTTTCTTTGTCAAGTATTAATCTCTGAAGGCCCTCGGAAGCAAGGAAGTTAGCCTGCAAAATAGAAGTACAAAATAAAAAACCCTGCCACAACAATGATAGAAGGAACAATAAAAGGAAAAAAGATCGTATCGCCGCCGCGTTATGCATGGAATTGTTCATCAAACTCTCTCCCGAGAGAGACTGTATTATATTCCTATCCCTTTTCGAAGCCAGAGGCTTCAGATAATTAGCAAGTTCCACCTGACGGGACAACAGATGACATCCGGTAGAAACCGAGAGGGTAACACTCTTCTTCCTTTGGGGATCATCAGATGGGGCAGAATAGCTATGTCCCAAATTCCCATGAACTGGGACTGGGGAAGGGGGACATCCTCTTCTCTGACGACAACGGCCAGTGGAGATGATGTAGTAGTTGCTAGTGGCGAAGGCAGTGTTGGCGAAGAAGGTGATGAAGTTGATGGTGTTGTAGTTTGTGAAGCAGCTATGAAAAAAGTAGTGCTGGTTGTTGGTTTCTCACCAGCCGAAGGCGAAAAAGATTCGGTACCCAACCTCACAGTACTGGGAACGGCGATTGGGACTCGGAAGCGAGAGTTAGTAGCTTCCACTATATCAAACCCCCCCAGAGCGTCAGGACGTCATCCTCAGTTGGCGTAACTAGCTCAACAGTGTCTTCCATGTAGAGAATCCCCCTCATTACTAGCTCCTCCATCATCGTTGATAACCATAGTGTCTACGGCTGGCTCGGGAGAGACGCTCGTCACCATAATGCCCACGGTTGGGTCAAGCGCGACGCTCTTCGCCTTTATTATTTTTGCACTCGGCCGCAGAGGAACGTTGCCTTTTTGGTTTCTTGTTCTCCGGCGCGGGACTCCTAGAAGAATAACTTGCCTCGGAAGCAGGCCCGACGACACTTGTTCGGGCAAAAGCCTCCTGCAGTAACCTCGCTACATCAGCAGGATCAGCCATAAGATCCTCCTCGGGGACGACAACTGGGCCCCGTGGAAGACCTGAATTCAACAGGAAAGGGGAGTTAGTTAATTTTCCTCTACGAAAAGAAAAAGCATGGTAAGTTCAACCTACCATGATTTTTGGCCTTCCACTCGTATTTGAGGGCTAGTTCTTTCCACGTGCGGGCCTCAGGCGTAGTAACATCCAAAGTCTTCTGGATCCACTAGTCCAGGCCTTCAACCTTAGTGGTGTCCACCGAGTTGCTGAAATAGTGAAGGAAGGAAGATTAGTAATAGCATGAGACAATATTTAACTAAAAGGAAAGACAAACTATGAACTTACGAATATGGTTCCATGATTCAGGAAAGGATGAAGTCGCGGCTGGGATAATGTCCCTGGTGGCAACTGCAACGAACCGCTCCATTCATCCATGGTCGTTGTCATCATCCATGCTGGTTAGCAAAGCGTGATGACCACGTTTGCTGAAATTTATCATTCTCCCATGAAAAATCTTGGGGAAATAAAGGTTCATCAACGGAGCCAGGGATAGCTCTTCTCCCGTCTCCTGGCATAGACGCCGAAGACAAGCAATTGTCCCCCATACAGAAGGACTTACTTTTGCCAAGCTTACCTGTAAATGGATGCAAAACTCCACGATAACGGAGTCAAGCTCCCCATTCAAGGAGAATGGGCCCAAAGTGAAGGAATACGTGTAAACATACATAAAACCCTTCTTGGGTAAGGTTACCTACTCTGCCAGGTAAGGAGAGATGATGTACAAATCCGGGCAATAATAGTCTTCCTTCATAGCAGGAATGCTGTAAGGACGGATGGAAGAAGGATACACACCAACGGCCCATGTGCGAGGGTTAGCAGAAGGGTACTTCTCTCGAAGTCCTTAGTGATAGTAAGCTTTCTAGGAATGATGGTGCTTACTGTGGAAGGAGCAGCATCATCAGCACTTTTTTTGTTCTTCGAAGCACTGGAATTTCTGGAAGAGGAGGTCGTTGTTATCAGAAAAGCGAAAGGGTTTTTTTCTCTGAAGAAGAAGATTAGAGGGAGTTGAAAGCAAGTGTGAGTTGAGTAAAGAGAGTTCGAGAGAATTTAGAGAAGCATGAAGTGAAAAAGGGGAAGGGTGACGCGTATAAATAAAGGAATAGGCTGCTAAAATCGTGGCCATGATTACCTCGAGAACCGACGAAAGTGTTGCTGAATCATGAAATGACGCGTGATCGGGGCATTAAATGCGGAGAGACATGCGTTTAATCAATCGTTAGAGAATTTTCAGAGGGGGTTATGCCAAGAAAGGTATCTTCACCAACTTTTCGGTAACACAAAGATATACCACCGAAAAGCTGGGGGACTATACGTATAGGGTAAAATTTGTTAATATTAAATGCTCGCATAGTATAGCGACACGTGGAGCCGAAGGAAGAAGGTAACCAGGTCCGAAGGCGACAATCTTGTTTATCCCTGAAGGGAATGATGTTCATAAAGGCGAGATAAATGCCTGCTACCCGGTGACATTTAATGAAGAATATTCTATAGCATTAAGTGCGTAGTCCGTTACAGAGAATATGAAATTTACTGCCAATCATTATACAATCTTCAATGACCCCCATAATTGTCATTTAATTGGAGCTTGGTCCTAGGACATTGTTCCCTAAGCACCATTATAATTAGAGAGCTCAACAACCATTGTAAGGGGACGAATTCTCTAACAAGCTAATACTATACTTTGTTCAAAAACTCAATAATATTTTATCTTCTTGCTTATTAATTTTGTTACTACTGCCTCTGGAAGCTCCACTCTCGGAACCAAAATTTCTGCTGTCTTATCTCTATTTCAACGCCAAGTCTTACATTCTTGTTTAATTTATTTATCATTTTGGGATTAAATCGATTCACTTGTTTATAAATCACGTATAAATTCAACTGTACCGTTTTACGGGTAAACAAGACTCATTAAAAATATATATTTCATATCGAAATAATTCTCTATTTCTATGAGATTCTAAAATGAGATTTCTTATTAATGATAGAAAGATACCAACAATCTCGCCACATTCTTTTAAGTAATACCCCCTCCATCTCAAATTACCCGGCATGATTCTCTTGTACACGTTTCTCAAGAAAATTCAATTAGGATAGTACTTTGACTACTTTACCTTTATTCATGTCTGAGTATTTACTCTTTCTTCAAAGTTATTCATAATTGAGGTGTTTGTAGTATTCAAGCATAGTTATTACTAAGGTTAAAAAAGGAAAAAATAATCAATTTTGTCTTGAACTTCTAAAGTAACAAATAATTTGAGACAACTATTTTAAATAATCATGACAGATAATACGAGACGGAGGAATAATAAACTTAGATCCGACTTGAACTGGAGTAAACAACTTGTTTAGCCAAACAGTAGTACTTATGTTTAGCCTTGAAAGGTTCAGTAAAAAAATTATTATGTTTAGCCTCGAAAGGTTCATTAAAAATAAAATTTGAAAGTTTCATTTGCATTATATTTTTATGAGATGAGATATGAATATGTACATCAGCGGCATGCGAAAGGAGTAGATGCGAGGCTGAGATGAAAGGGAGGTAGGGCCAGATGACGTCCAGTGAAATCATTAATCCCGTTTTAGTTTGGTGAGAACTCCGTTATTGATGGCATGGACCCGTTGTAGATGGCTGAAATGAAAGGCAACCAATGGTGTTGCGGTAGGTATGTACATATTTGGGTCCCACTTCAAGTTCACATAATTACGCCCTATTCCCCTACATACGCTACGCGGGGACAACAAAGGGGATGAAATTAAAAAATAAAAATAAAAATAAAAATAAGAAAAATTAAGACGAAGCTCTTTCCTCGTCTCGTCTGTTTCTCCTCCTTATTTTCTCTCTCTTAGCTAAGCGGAAGAGAATAACGATGGACAAAAAGACCTTATTTATCTGAAGTATTTCGTACTAAATTGAGATGATATAAAGGAAATATATCGTATATTTTAAATATTTTGATTAAGCAAAGAGTGAAGGTAAAATTTTTATCAAGGACGAACCATGTACAATGTACTACATTTGATTCATAAAAGAGTGAAAAGAATTAGTATTCAGTTTTTATTCTTCCAAGAATAAGTTACAAAGTGTCAGCTAAGGTCATATAGTGAGGAGCTCTAGAAACATCGATCGGACAAGTGTGTTGTATCAGCAATATATAAATGCTTACTGCTCAAGTTAAGCAAAGTGTATGAATAAAGTAGTTTGTAGGAAAGCGTAGAGTACATTTTTTTTCAGTACTAGTGTATGCCATGTGGATCAATACTTGAAAACAACAAGTGAAGAAATTTTCTACTTTGGTTATTTTGGTTAAAATTGCACTTTTTCTATCACAAGTGTATTGCAAACTGCTAGGTTTTCTTAAAAAATAGCCGATAAGGATAGCTATACTATTTAGTTGAAATTCCGCATCCATATTTTTTTAATTAATAAAACAAGCAGATATTAAAACTCAGCATATTCTTATCATAACCCTGATATTTAAAATTAATTAGGGGAGGTAATACCTTGCCTCCTCAAATCTTTTGGTAAGAATGAGACGATGATAAGAACTGATAAAGAATAGTCATGTATGTATTTTTGGGATCAATTTAGTCTCAGAATCACGACAACATTTCTATCCAAATCTAGGCATATTTTAATGTACTTTAGAGTTGCATGCATATCCCAAAGTTTCTAACGAAATGTTAGTTTAAGAAATAATAGTCTTTGACATTATATTAGATCATATGTTCTCAGATCCCAAGAAACCGAGGTTTTAGATTCCTAAGAACAGAGAATTGTTGATAAAATCTACCATCTCTGAATGCGTTGGACCTGTTTGGTAAAGACTGTTAAACCTTCATTAATTAAATTACTCGCAGGGATCATTTGGTAGGATGCATTAGAGAAAATAATGCATGCATTAGCTTTTGGTATTATCAATCCTCATTTGGTACACTTTTTTAACATATGTATTACTAATACAAGTATTAGTTATACAACCTATTTGGTATTATCCTATGTATAACTAATGCATAGCAAACCATGGTATAAGCAATATCAAGGCTATTAATGCATGCAAAGACGTATCCAGGATTTTGAGGTAACGGGTGCCATACTGCTTTAAACATATGTAACGACCCGACATGTTGTTTTGAGCTCTAGCACATTGTTCGACGATTTGAGGCCTCCAGTAGCTTCACTTCATGTTTTATGACTTGTAAGTGTGGTCGGAATTGAATTTCGGGAAGTTCGGAGTTGTTTTGGAAGGAAAATTCTCAATTCGGAAGCTTTAAGTTGAAAGAATTGACCAAGGTTTGACTTTTGAGCAAACGACTCCAGAATAAAAATTTTATGATTTCAATAGCTTTGTATGGCGATTTTGAACTTAGGCGTATGCTCGAATTTGGAAAGTCCGTAGGACAATTTGGCGCATTTTGGCGAAAAGTTAGAAAGTTGAAGTTTTGAAATATTCATAATTTGACCGGAAGTGGACTTGATTGATATCGAGCTCGGATTTCGATTCCGGAATTTGGAACAGGTCCATTATGTCATTTATGACTTGTGTGCAAAATTTGAAGTCATTCCGGATTGATTTGATACGCTTCAACGCAAATTATAGAATTTGGAAATTTCGTAACTCATAATTCGATTTGAGGCGCGATTCGTAGTTTCGTTGTTGAATGATGTGATTTGAGGCCTTGACTAAGTTCTAATCATATTTTGAGACTTATTGGTATGATTTGACGGGATCCCGAGGGCTTGGGTGTATTTTGGATCATTGGTTGAGAGACTAGTAAAGTTAAGAAATTTGGAGTTTGACCATGATCAATATCGGGTTAAGACGACCTATTTTCAGTATTTTGAGTATGCGAGCAGGTCCGTAGCGTATTTTATGATTGAAATTCATATATGGTTTGTGTTCGGGAGGTTCCGGATGAGTTTCGGGGTGGTTTCAGATCATTTCGGATTATTTCGGAGAAGTTTGGATTTTCTGATTTCTGGTGAGGCACTGTTCATTCGCAATTGCGAACATTGTTCATTCACAATTGCAAACACTGTTCATTCGCAATTCCGAACAATTATTTTTCTATTCATTCGCAAATGCGAAGGTTTTGTTCGCAAATGCGAACCTAGGCAGAAGACTTAAGGATCGAAACTTGGTCATTTTTTCATTTTTGTTTGAATTTTGGAGCTCGATTTTTGGGCGATGTTGAGGATTTCTTCACGTCTTTGACTTGGATAAGTATTCTATCTGAAAGTTATTATATTTCATGATTCTATGGTTATATTCATCAATTATTAGTGAATCAATTGGAAGAAAATGTGATTTTTGGTAAAATCTTTCAAAAACGAAAAATGAAGATTTGGAGGTCGATTCGTAATCGGAATTTGATAAAATTGGTATGAGCTCGTATTGGAATAGGTGTTCGGATTTCGTGAATTTTCGTCGAGTTCTGACATACGGGCCCCGGGTTGACTTTCAGGTTGACTTTTTAAAGTAAAATTCAAAGTCGACGTTTTATTATCCGGATGCTTCTTTGAGGGGGTGTTCATGTGCTAGCAGAGCATTGGAGTCTGGTTATATTCGGGACCAGGTCAGAGTGGGTGACTCTCAACTACGGTCCTAGTGGGTTCAAGAATTAAAGTCTAGTGCCTAAGAATTTAGGGTCCGTTGTGTGGTTGAGGATCGAGTTTTTGCAGTGGATTATGAAAGGGACTTGGAGTGTTCTATGTTATTATCGGGTTTGCGGTGCAGTATTGGAGGAAAGGGGGAAATAGCTTCGGATTCATAGAAGATCTTTCAGAATGGGTGTACCAGTCGGAGATGATATTGTGCGTATAAGGAGGGTATGAGATGGTTCATGGGTATTAAGAAGATGTGGTCTCGTGATTCAGGTCACTCAGGATGCGTGTTGATCGAGTTCGTTATGTTTTGAATGGAGCTATTATTATTTCTAAGGCAAGTCAAGAGTAAATTGGAAGAAGTTGGGTCGGTTAGTAATGGTTAGAATCAGCGTGATTGTGGCAATGATCAGTTCCTTCGGTATGTTAAGCTATACAAGTGATTCGTGGTTGTATGTGCGGGCTTGATCGCCACCATAACTTGACTGATTTAGGAGTTATTTAATTCTAATTACCTTGTTGTGTGTAAATGGATCCCGGAAGAGTTATGGCGGTTTAGACCACGACTTGATATTTGTATTTTCTGCAGTTATGAGAATTCAGTAGCATGTTGCAATGGTTCTTCTGAAAGGAGTTAAGTGAAAATTGTTGAAAAGATCTATCAAATCTGAATATGTTGGGCCTGTTTGGTAAAGACTGTTCTACCTTCATTAATTAAATAAGTCTTAGGGGTCGTTTGGTAGGATTCATTGGAGAAAATAATGCATGCATTAGCTTTTGGTGTTATTAATTTCTCGTTTGATATACTTTTTTAACATACGTATTACTAATGCAAGTATTAGTTATACAACCTATTTGGTATTATGCTATGTATAACTGATGCATAGCAAACCATGGTATTACCAATACTAAGGCTATTAGTGCATGCAGAGGCAGATTCAGGATTTCGAGGTAACGGTTGCCATACTGCTTTAAACATATTTAATGACCCGACATGTTGTTTTGAGCTCTAGCGCGTCATTCGGCGGTTTGAGGCCTCGAGTAGTTTCACTTCATGTTTTATGACTTGTACGTGTGGTCGGAATTGACTTTTAGGAAGTTTGGAGTTGTTTCAGAAGGAAAATTCTCAATTCTAAAGCTTTAAGTTGTGAGGGTTGAACAAGGTTTGACTTTTGAACAAAAGACTCCGGAATGAAATTTTTATGATTTCAATAGCTTAGTATGGGGGTTTTGGACCTAGGCGTATGTCTGGATTCTAATTTGAAAGTCTGTAGGACAATTCGACGCATTTTGGCGAAAAGTTGAAAAGTTAAAGTTTTGAAATATTCATAAATTTGACCGGAAGTTGACTTGGTTTATATCGAGTTCGGATTTCGATTTCGGAAATTGGAACAGGTTTATTATGTCATTTATGACTTGTATGCAAAAGTTGTAGTCATTCCAGATTGATTTGATACGCTTCTGCGAAAATTATAGAATTTGGAAATTTCATAACTCATAATTCGATTTGAGGCGTGATTCGTAGTTTCGTTGTTATTTGATGTGATTTGAGGCCTCGACTAAGTTCGTATCATATTTTGGGACTTGTTGGTGTGATTTGACGGGGTCCTGAGGGGCTTGGGTATATTTTGAATCATTGCTCGAGAGACTAGTAAAGTTAAAAAATTCAGAGTTTGACCATGATCGATATCGGGTCAAGACAATCTCTATTCAGTGTTTTGAGTGCGCGAGCAGGTCCGTAGCGTGTTTTATGATTGAAATTCATATATGGTTCTTGATGAGTTTCGGATCATTTTGGAGAAGTTTGGATTTTCTGTTTTCTAGTGAGGCACTGTTCATTCGCAATTGCGAACACTGTTCATTCGCAATTTCGATTAATTATTTTGGAGTTTACTGTTCTTTCGCAAATGTGAAGGTTTTGTCCGCAAATGCGAACCTGGGCAAAAGACTTAAGGAATGAAACTTGGTCATTTTTTCATTTTTGTTTTGGATTTTGGAGCTCGGTTTTTGAGCGATTTTGAGGAGTTCTTCAGGACTTTGACTTGGGTAAATATTCTATATCTGAAAGTGATTATATTTCATGATTTCATGGTTATATTCATCAATTATTAGTGAATCAATTGGAACAAAATGAGAATTTTGGCAAAATCTTTCAGAAACGAAAAATGAGGATTTGGATGTCGATTCATTATCGGAATTTAATAAAATTGGTATGGTTGAATTCGTATCGGAATGGGTGTTCGAATTTCGTGAATTTTTGTGGGGTTCCGAGATGCGGTCCCCGGGTTGGCTTTCGAGTTGACTTTTTAAAGTAAAATTCAAAGTCGATGTTTTATCATCCAGAATTATTTTCGATAAATTTTAATGATATTGTGTAATTAATTTGGCTAGATTTGATCAGTCGGGAGGGCATTTCACGCGAGAAGGCTATTTTGAAATATCGGGCTAACTTTTTTAAGGTAAGTCTCCTGTCTAACCTTGTGAGGGAAAAAACTTACCCCTAGGTGACGTGATTGTTATGTACTACTAGTTGTAGGTTCTATGTACGCACGAGGTAACGAGAGTCAGTACGTAGTTAAAGCATGTTTATGCCCGGGTAGACTTTGGACTTTGTCATATAATATTTGAATTATTTAAACTTATTCTGCTGGCTTAATTAATTGAAATTATAATTGAACTTGATTTAGAAATTACATATATATTAGGCCGAGCCTTAACACCTTGAGTTGTTGGCAAGTTATTTGAGAATCGGTGAAGGTTATGCTCACTTTGTGTTCATATACTGTATCGCAAGCACGTGCCTCGTAATTCAAAAATTTTGTTTCCTTTCTTGTGGACAGGATCATGTACCACACTCTTATGGGAGCGGGCCGTTCGCGTCCGCAGTATAATAGATGCATCTATGGTTCGTGCGCTCGACTTTCGGCAGCGTACACGTTATGATGGGATCGGGCCGTTCGCCTCGGCAATATCATATTTCTTCTGGGATCGAACCGTATGACCTCAGCATAATCGTGCGTTATATCGCTAGCAGCCAGAATGTTCACGAGATTATCCTTCTACTGATGCCCGGTACTTTATATGGTATTTCCTTATCCGTTTGATATTGGCACTTGATATTTCGGAATTTTTGAGATAGAGTACGAGATTGAGAGATTAATTTCGTTAAAAGAAATTTTAGAAGATTGTGTTAGTTATAGATTTACCTCACTACTACTGTTGTGCTTCTTATCTGTTTATGATTTACCATATTGATTTATTGGAGCATTAGTAAGAATCCATGTCGACCCCTCGTTACTACTTCTCCGGGGTTAGGCTAGATACTTACTGGGTATACATTGATTTACGTACTCATGTTGCACTTCTGCAATAAATGTCTAGGATGTGATAGGTTCATTTGGTGATCATCCTAGCACGTAGGCGCAACTGTTGAGGAGACTTTATGTGAGTTTCATTCCAGGCTACGCATTGCAGTCCATAGAGTCTCCATTGTACTATTCACCTTGCCTTGTCTTATTTACATTTCAGACAGATGTTTTATTATTATTATACTCCTTAATAAATGCTCATGCACTTGTGACACTGGATTTTTGGATATACTAGTTGATGCTTACTGTTTTGTATATTATCATCGGGTTTCATTTCTTTTATAAACTACTAATTTTGTATATTCCCGTGGATTTAAAAGTGTAAATTTCCTTCCTTATTAAAATTTATGATTTCGAAAGTAATAAAATGAACAACTAATGCAATAGTTCACCGTTGGCTTGCGTAACGGTGACGTTGGGCGCCATCACGACCTATAGCGAAAATTGGATCGTGACAACATAGATGCATTATTATCTACACGATCCAAACAGAATAAATATTAATAGATCAGTTTGATCACCATTAGATATTAGATCGAATTATTCCTCTTTTTAGTTTACATAGAAGTTGTTAGTAGTTTCAAACAAGAGTATTAGACGCTGCTAATTTCCGACTCCACGAAGAGGATTAATGTATCTAGTAACACTTCTTATAGAGCATGGATTGTCCTCAACACCACAACAAATACTAATAATACTTCTCAGCATATTGGCTGCCCGAATCCTAATATGCATTGATATGCCAACGAACATAGCACAAGTCAGCGAGGAAATTCATTGTGCAGAAGTGCTCTCCCTCGCCATGGTATTTCCCATCATGAAGTTCTACAATCTCATAGCAATTATGGGAGAAATTCTGAATCCTAATTCACTTTGGAAGAGAAATGTGAAATATTATGGATTTATTTATCATTTTTTTTTAATTTATCACTCATGCCCTCATTATTTCAATGCCCTTAAACCATATTCAGTAGTAGAAACTGAAGCAAATTCACAAATGGCTATCATCCTTTGCCTCTGGCATAAGAATTTGGTGAATATATATCAATTACTCCTGCTTTATTAATTTATTTATTTTATCAAAAATAAAATATTGAATTTTATTGGTAGCAATGCTATAATGTTTCTTTTAGTTGAGGCTCATTTTATTTTTTCTGAAAGAAGAGAAGAGGAGGAGAATAACGGATGATCTGCTGAAAATGATAATTTGGAGAAGGGTCAACTGATGATGCAACATACGAAAAACTTCCTAAGAATTGCGTACCCAATGGGACTCGAACTCGCGCACTTTGGGAGAAAAGGTTGACCCTTTGCCACTGGCACCTTGCGTCAGCTTATTACTCCAGGTGGCAATATTTACCCGATTTGTTCTACCTATATACAGAGAGTTTCCACCAAGTCGCTCGCGTGACGTGGCACCCTCAAGCTTGTACATAGATCTGCACTTTGAATGCATGAATTAGCATTGTTAAAAATAAAATTGTCCTTAAAATCTTTTAAAGCTAAAGAATATGGAGGACATTTTGTAAACAACTAATTTCTTATAAATTATGCAATATATTTTATTTTTTAATACTTCATACCAAATGGTAGATAAGAAATAATTTCTGCATCACTAGTGCTTGCGTTACTAACCCATGCATTACTAATACACTTTATTTCGTACGATTCTTATACATCCTATCAAATGACCCTTAGTATATGCGTTACGCGTGTTCCCATTTCAATAGTAATTTTGTCAAAAAATTATTAAATTATATTTGAGTTATAAAATAAAGTGTAAGGTTCTAAAATTAATAAATATTGATCATCTATAGCTAAGTCAATAAAAGAAAAAAATTTTGTTCATAAAAGTCCTCAATAATTATTCAATATATTCACCTTAAATTATTTTTTAATTTTATAATTTTATCAGTTAAATCACAAGTTTTCGTGTTACCTTTTTAGTTTCAATAAAAACACATAACTCTTGAAGATGTAGGATTTAAGATTTTTCTGAAACACATTGTCTTTTAATACGTTTCTTTAAGGATCTATCAAATAACACAAATTAAAAATTGAATCATATATCTTCTCAGTTTATCTCCCTAGTCCCTTCAAAGATTTCAATGTAACCCATGTAGTGAGCTTCTAATTTTTGAAATAAAAAAAATTATGATTTACATAACTTTGTCAAAAATCAAAATGTGCGTGAGGAAAGAAAATGCTACAAAAACATAAAAATTTAAAAAGACGAAGAAATTACTCTAAAAAGTTGTTGAATTCACTAAGTATATGTATACAACTATACATATTAAAAGTAGGCATTTTTACACATATAATTTATTTTAAAAACCTAAATATTTGGGCTTCTTACATAATTCAAATTAGAAAAAAGTTTAATAAATAAAAGTTTAAATTAATTTTATATCTTAAATAACAGTAAAATATTTTCACTATATTTTTATTCACTATAAAAACTATTTTATTAGATAAAAAGTCAATCAACATTTCATTTAGAGGCTTGTGCTTTTATAATATAAATTTAGGCTTGTGCGATTTAGTATGATTAAATATGGTATCAAATAATTATTTTGGGTGCTTAATTGAACATGGATTAATTATTTTGTAAAGAAAGAATTTTAAAATGATTATTTAATTATTCCATGTTGAAATAATTATAATTTAGATGTTATTATATTAATTTTTTTAATTTAATATGTTATGTCCTCATATATCAATTTCTTAACTACAAATCAATCGTATTATCGCGCTTACCATTGTAAAAAGGATGTATTTTCAAATTTTCAATTGGTATGATTTATATTAGATAAAATATTTATTGATTTTAAATTCTTAAATCTTAGGACAAGGAAAGATTTAATATGCAAAAATTTAATTGATTTCAAAGTTCTAAATATTAGTAAATTAATTTAAATTATAATTTTGTCTATTGTAAAAGTTATTTTTTAAGATTAAAAAAGACGAACGACATTTCGTTAAGGTTCTTTGTTCTTTTAACATAGTATATATATATAGATACTGATGCTATCAAGCACAAGAAAGAAAATAAATTAAAAATGAATTTAGGAAGAAACTCTTTAGAATGTTTTCATGAACATTGGATCAAATATCATGGCTTAAAATACAATCTCCAATGAGTTCTAGAAAGTGTAAAAATGTAATAAATATAATGTTCATGATAATACCATTATCCCACGAAGGCTTGTCAAACAAGTGTATTATTAATCTCTTTTCACAAGCACACGTTGGGGTAAGAAAAGTTCTTAGGGGACACTGTCTTAATATTAATTATTACTGTGGTCTTATTCACTTTTTCTGCTCACTTTTCATTGAGAAAATGAAGCCCTCACCTAATAACACACATTATTATACAACAAGAATTTAATATGATTGCATTTTGGTTACAAGTCTCCTTCAATATTATGACTGTAATATTATGTATAAGCAGCACAGCAAATCAGTGTTAAAATAGTGGGCGGTCAAATGATTTTAATCATCTCCCTCTGATAATTTGCTCCCATTACCTACGTGCAAAATGTCATAAGGCAGACGCAAGCAGAAGTTAAAGGTAAAGACAAAGAAAAATTAAGAATATTTGAGACTTTTAAGTTACAAACCACTGTTTAATTTCCTTGTGGTGTAGTAGTTTAGAGTGTTCAATGCTAGTATCTGTAACGACCCCGGGGTAGTTTCGAGCAATTGTGTAGGGTTCAACAGTTTGAGGTCATGAGTAACTTTACATAGTGTATTATGACTTACATGCATTATTGGCTCGGGTCGGGTTTTTTAGTGGTTCGGAAATGATTTTACGGAGTGACTCTCATTTGAGAAGCTCGAAGTTGAAAGAATTGATCAAGGTTTGATTTTTAAGTATTTGACCTCGGATCGGAGTTTCGATAGTTCCAGTAGGTCTGGATGGTGATTTTGGACTTGGGCGTATGCCCGGATTTGCATTTGGATGTTTTTAAGAGGTTTCGGCATCATTTGACGGAAGTTGGAAATTTAAAGGTTTAGAATTTTCCTAAGTTTGACCATGATTTGACTTTAAGGCTATCGGGATCAGATTTTGATTTCTTGGAATAGGTCCGTATCGTCATATGGAACTTGCCTGCAAAATTTGGTGTCATTTGAAGTTGATTTAATATGGTTCGGACGCTTGGTTGCGATTCTAGAAGTTCTTGAAGTTCATTGTGATTCTTATGCGTTTTGGCGTCCGATTCGTGCCTCTAGAGGTTATTTTGGTGTTTTGATTGCACAAGCAAGTTTGTGTTATGTTTTTGGACTGGTGTGGGTGTTTGGTTTGGAGCCTCGGGGGCTCGGATGAGTTTCAGATTGGTTTCGAATTGATTTTGTTAAATTATTGAGTGCTGGTACTGGTTCCATCGCATTTGCGATTTTTTTGTCGCAAATACGACAACCGCATTTGCCAGGTAGTCCTCGTATTTGCGAACCTGGGCTGCTGGGGAAGGGATTGCAAAGAAATAATCGCTTTTGCGAAGCCTGTAGAGTTCGCATTTGCGAACTCTGTATCGCATTGCGATGAAGGCCCGGGCTGGGTAGGGTCGCTTTTGCGAAGACCAGTCTCCGCATTTGAGACATTTTCTGTCGCATTTGTGAAGGCGTCAGAACTGTTCAACCTTCGCTTTTGCGAGTTTGCATTTGCGAACCCAGTGTCGCAAGTGCGACATTTGCAGCTTGCTTATACCTGAGTATTCTGAAACTTAGCTTCATTTTATTATGTTTTGAACACTAACCTCGAAGATAGGCGATTTGGTGGAAGGATTTTCATACCACACCATTGGGTAAGTGCCTCTAATCAACTTTCAATTATATTTTATGATTATACATTAGATTTAACATCAAATTCATGAGAATCTAAGGGAAAAATTTGGGGATTTCTCAAAGTTTTAAAATATAAAAATTTAGGATGTTCAAATTGGACTCAGATTTGGAAACAAAACACGTATATGGATTCGTGAGGCTATGGGTAGTCAAGACCTATCCTTGGACCCAGGTTTTGACCGGATAGGTCCGGGGTTGACTTTTTGTTAACTATTTTTAGAAATTGTATAAAGATAATGGCTTTGTTAATTGAAATTGTTTTCTCTTGCATTATTTGATGTATATAAGTCGTCTTTAGCTAGATTGAGCCGAGCGAAAGTGAATTTATAAAGGGAAAAGCTAATTTGAGTATTGATTTGGCTGAATTGAGGTTAGTGTCTTGTCTAACTTTGGAGGAAACTACTCCTTATGATTCGAGTTGATTGTGCTAATTTTGTTATGTGAAAGCCGTGTACGCAAGGTGACGAGTGAATTGGCCGGTTTAGGTTATCTAGACTCTTTCCATGCCTTTAAGTGAATTTTCATGACGTGTTGTGTCTCTCATCGTTAATCTAATCTTATATAATTTATTTGACGTTGTTAACACTCATTGTACTTCTTACTTGATATTTTACTCATTGTAACGACCTGACCGATCGTTTTGTGCATTTGCACTTCGCTTGGTAGTTTGAGAGTATGAGTAGCTCCGTATGATGTATTATGACTTGTGTGAATCGTTGTATTTGGTTTTCAGGTTATTCAGAATCGATTTGAAAAAATAAATTTTATTATTGAAGCTTTAAGTTGGAAGAGTTGACCAAGTTTGACTTTTGTGAATTTGACCTCGGAATGGAGTTTTGATGGTTCCGTTAGGTTCAGATGGTGATTTTGGACTCGGGCGTATGCCCGGATTTGCGTTTGGATGTTCCTTGAAGGATTCGGCACTATTGGCAAAAGTTAGAAATTTGAAGGTTTGGAAAGTTCATAAGTTTAACCGAGAGTTGACTTTGATGATATCGGGTTTGTATTATGGTTACGGGAATTTGAATAGCTTCGTTATGCCATTTGGTACTTGTGTGCAAAATTTGAGTTCATTCCAGGTTGATTTGATGTGATTCGGTGCGAGTTTTGGAAGTTGAAAGTTGAAAGTTCATTTAAGTTCGATTTGAGGTGTGATTCGTTGTTTCGATGTTGTTATGTAAGATTTGAGGCTTCGAGTAAGTTTGTAGTGTGTTTTAGGACTTGTTGGTACGCTTGGATGGGTCCCGGTGACCCCGAGTATGTTCGGGTGAGTTTTGAGCAAATTTTGGCGTTTCGGCACTTTGATGATATTCTGGAGCGAGTGAAGTGCAGATGGCACATTTTGGAGTGCTGAGGCAAAGGCACATGTGTGGACCGCAGAGGAAATGTGCGGACTGTAGGAATTCTCTTGCGGCTGCAGAAAGGAGAATCTGCAGGTTGACTATCTGGCTTCGGAAGCTTATATCTTTTAATATATAAGGAATTTGGAGATGATCCAATAAGGATTGTAGCCCTTTGAGTCTAGTTTTCAGAAAGTTAAAACATTCATCATTTGGACATTTGTACAGAATATTATGGTCAATTTACTAAAGCCTAGTACTGCAGTCACTACTGAAGTGATATTGCATAATTTGGATTGCGGCGGCGGAACCTGGAATGTCCTGACCGCACAAAAAAAAGTGCAGTCAGCACAATGAGAGGTCAGATTTTCTACTATATAAATGAATGTTAGAGTATTATTTCACATTTGAACTTTGGGAGCTCGTTTTGTGGCGATTTTTCATGGATTTTTTCAAGAAATTCATTGGGGTAAGTGATTCTAACTCGAATTTGGTTAATATACATGAATATATCATTGTTTTCATCATTTAATTAGTATTTTTGAGATGAAAATTTGAGGAAAATTGGAGAAACTTCATAAATTATAATTTGAGGATTTAAAGGTCGAGTTGTGATCTGATTTGACTAATTTTGGTATGGTTGGACTCGTGGTTGAATGGGTATTCGAATTTTGTGACTTTTACCGGATTTCGAGACGTGGGCCCGAGGGCTGACTTTTTAGTTGACTTTTGACTTTTGATTAAAGACTTAGTATTTTCTTATGGAATTGATTCATTTAGCTGGTGTTGATTGTATCTAATTCTTTGTGGCTAGATTCGAGGCATTCGAAGGCCGTTTCGCGAGGCAAGAGCGTGTTGGAGTAGGATTTACACGGTTTGAGGTAAGTAATACTTCTAAACTTGGTGCTGAGGGTTTGAAACCCCAAATAACGTGTTATATGTTTAGTGTTAAGGTGACGCACATGCTAGGAGACGGGTGTGTGGGCGTGCACCGTGTGAATTGGGACTCTGTTATTTCTGTGGTACTGTGTAATTACCTGATCTTATGTATAACCATGAAATCTCTATGTACTAGGGCTACTAAGCTGTGATCCATGTTAGAAACCATATCTAGGCTACATGCTTATTCTGTTGGGACCCACTGAGGTCATTTCTGCTGTTGAGTTATTTGCTTACATTGTAATTACATAATCAGTCGTATGCATTCATATGCATATCATATCTCAGTCTCCGTTACCATTTATTGATACATCACATCATTATTTTTAGGCTGCTTTTCATGACATTGTGAGCCCGAGAGACTGGAGAGATTGATTACTGAGCGAGGCCAAGGGCCTGATTGTGAGGTTACTGATGGCATCGGGCTGTGGGCCGCAGCAAATTATTGATTTATGATGGGAGCAGGCTGCGCGCCTCAATAGATGTTATTGGTTTACGCCATGATTGGCTTATTATAGCGCTTGGGATGAAGGATCCCCTCCGGAGTCTGTACATACCCCAGGTGAGTATAGGTACCTACTGAGTGCGAGTGCGAGTGCCGAGAGCAAGTGCTGAGTGACTGTGAGGACTGAGTGACTGGGAGGACTGAGTGAATTGATACTCTGAGAGTATGCATATGGTTTTATCTCTGAGTTGCATTGCATTCGACATGCACACTTAACATACAGGCGTAGAGATGTATTTTTCTCATGTTGTACAGTATCACGGCATTCATGACCTCTCATACACATTGACATGTAGGCGTAGAGATGGATTTTCCTCATGACTTCTGATAAAGAAATTTCTTATCTGTTGTTGAAAGTTTTGAGGAAAAAAATCACAGTTTTAAAAACCTACTCATATTTTGGTAGTTTCGGTAAGAGAATTCAGTTTTCACTGATATACTTGAAAAGCATGCCTATTTTTCTGAAACTATGAACGAGTGGAACATCTTATATCTAAGTATGTTCCTTTTACCATTATCATTATCTTGTTATGAACCGTTATTGGCTATTGGTATTGGACTCCAACCTCTGTTCCAGCTCGTCAATACTTTTAACCTAAGGTTAGGTTTGTTACTTATTGAATACATGGTGTCGGTTGTACTCATACTACACTTCTGCACCTTACATGCAGATTTGGATGCTGACGTTGCTGTGCATGATGGGAGCTAGCATTGAAACGTACCTGCGTTCCGGTCATAGCTGCCTCTTGTTCACGGTAGCTCCAGACTTATGAAAAATCTGTTTATGTATTATTCGGACGGATGGTGTATTTATTTTTACACTAGCTTTGTAAACTCTAAATTTTAGAAGCTCATGATTTGTGCTACCGGTCCTTGGGAATTCTTTGTACAAAAGCAGTTGTTTTACCTTTTTCTCTCTTCATAAATTTCATTAAATTAGATAGTTGGTTATTGGCTTTCCTGGCGGGATAAGTTAGGTGCCATCACGACTAGTGATATTTTGGGTCGTGACATATGCTTTAGTTGAGGTTGTTGCCTTCCTTATTGTCTTGTGACCTCTTAATTGTTACGTTCCTTGATTTTACATGATTTCTTCATTGCTGTGTACTCGTACCCTATGATTGTAGAAATTCTTGTAAATTGAGTATTGGATTGTTGATGTTATTGATTTATATATGGATCGGGTTGCAACTCGCAACAGGAGGAATAAGGGAGGATTTATAATGATACGGTGAGATCGGGTTGCGCGCCGCAACAGGTAAAATAAGGGTGGATTGATATGGTGAATTAAAGGAGGATTATGATATTGACTCTGATTATACGGTGGGATTTGTGTTTGAGCTTTAATCGCTAGTGTTTTGTAGTTATTGTGTGTTTTATGCCTTGTAGGAGTGATTCCGAGCTATGTAGATGTTACAGAATGAATTCGAATGATTTGGAGCTTTGAAGTCTGATCAAAAGCCCAAGGGGATTAAGCGGGGATCGCGTTCTTGGGTCGAAAATCACATCTAGATATCAAAAAGCGAGAAAAATTCCGTACTCTGAGAAAACCCCACTGGCGCGGCGCATGGGGCACCGCGCGTGCACAATTCCTGTTGCCCGTCAGAAATAATTCACTGGATTTCCCCACTAATGCCACGCATGAAGCGTCGCCTAATGCGGCTCGCCTGTGCAATTTTTACAGAGTAGTTTTCCTATTTCGGCTTGGAGAAGGTGATTTCGTTTGGGCCCGACCCTACTTGGTATAAATACATGAAAAAAACATTATTTTCTGGACCTTTGACACATATTCGGCCTCAGGAGGCTAAGGAGGAGTTGGAAGATCAAAAGCACAAGGATTTCATCATTCCTTCCTCACAAGACAAGAGTTTGGATTAAATTTATGATTTCCTATACTTTAACTTTATTTGTGATGATTTGCTCTATATCTATGGAGTATTTCCCTTTAGTGTTTGATGGATTTGGTGTTTTGATGATTGTTTATGGATTATAACTCTAGTTTTATGTATTGAAGCATTTTTGGATGATTTAATTGTTGCATCTATATTCACTTGTTCATGTAATCGAGAGAGGCATAACTTGTGATATCTTTGCATTATATTGTTGGTTGAGTTCATTAATTCTTCTTATTAATCGAAAGAGGCTAGCTAAATCATTGATTAAACCTATTTATGAGAATAATCGAAAGAGGTTTCCCTAAAGACCAATCCATTACGCATTCTTGCATATCTTCACGTGCTTAAATTGGTTCATCTTGTGAGGTTAAGACTTAATCGAGAGAGGAGTTTTTGCTGAACGTTTAAACTAATAATTGAGTGAATTCGAGAGACTCACTTAAACATTAGAAGTGAATTATCTAGAGTTAGATCCCAAATAATTATCTTGCACCTATCCCATCAAAACCCTATCTTCTCCCATTGATAACCTTCTTTGCTTATTCCTTGTTTCGATTGTCATTAGCCAATAGCTTTAGACTCTTAGTTAATTTTAGTTAGAAATCATAGAAATCTAAATTGTTGATCATTTTGAATAACAATCAAGCTAGAAACTACAAGAATACTGTTTAAATCCAATCCTTGTGGATACGATATTATACTATACTATATTTGATTAGCAAGCAGAATTTAAGTGTGTGCTTTGCGCTCGTCAAATATTGGCGCCGTTGCGGGGATTGGCAATCAATAGATTTTGAAATAGCTTGTAGCGCTAATTTAGGATTTTTTTTCTTTTTCTTTTTCTTTTATTTTATTTTTCTCTTTTTACGTTTGGTGTTCTTTGACTGTGCGCAGGTTATAGATTCAGAGTGGTGCATGACTAGAACTTTTACGAAGGAAGTGCTACCATACGAACCCGAGATCAAAAAGCAATTTCCACAGTTGAGGAAGGAAAGAAATCTCACCGAGATGTCAGAAAAGATTGGGCAGTCCTCACCTAAAGAACTTATGGCTGGAAATGGTGAAGATAATATAGATTTGGCTACGAGAGAAGCAGCCCAACGAAGAGTACAAGCTGCACGGGATGCTGAGGAAGCAACTATTAGAGATGCGCAGAACATCTATGAAGAAGAGAGGGTCTCAGACTTAATCAACATCAAACCTTGCCTGGGAGACCACTTGGCGATTATGCTAAACCGGTCTAAAATCAAGGATTATCCAGTGTTCGACCACCTCCAATTGCAGCTAATAATTTCGAGTTGAAGCAAGGATTGCTCCAAACCCTTCAAAATTGTTGTGTCTTCAAAGAGAAGATGAACGAAGATCCAAACAACCATCTACTGGACTTCGAGGAGATTATGAACACCTTTCAATACAACGGTGTGTCACAAGATGCAGTGTACTTAAGGGCATTCCCCTTCACACTCAAAGATGATGTAAAGCAGTGGCTTCGAAGCTTACCTAATGGATCGATTCGAACATGGGATGAGATGACCAGAAAATTTCTTGATAAATATTTCTTATAAGCTAAGACGGGCAAGTTTAGAAGAGAAATCCATAACTTCTGCCAGAAAGATACTGAGACTGTGTTTGAAGCTTGGGAGAGGTTTAAGGAGATTGTTAGAAAGTGTCAACACAGTGGAATTGAACTTTGGATGCAACTCCAGGACTTTTGGGATGGATTGACACCGGCCTCACGTAGAACATTGAGCAATGCAGTTGGAGGTCCTTTGATGAAGAAGACTCCAGAGGAGATAGTCACAATTCTTGATGAGTTGTCTGAAGATGCTAATCAATGGCCTTCTGAGAGTGCTGAAAGAAGAAGATTGATAGGTGTTCACCAGGTTGATGCTAACACATCTGTGCAGGTACAACTTGATGCTATGGCTAAAGAAATATGGAAGCTGACCTTAGCTACAATACAAAGTGAGCCTCATGCAGCTTGTGATATATGTGGAAGAGAACACCCTACTCATGAGTGTCAAGCCTCAACTGAGGAAGTAAATGCTGTGGGAAATTATAATGCAACGGGTCAGAAGCACCCCGATTTTTCATGGAGTTCACCTGGAGGTACTGCAAATGCAAGGCAACAAAATAACTCTAGACCTCAGGGACAAGGAGCTCCAGCATACCAAAATCAGTAGAGGCAGCAATTTCAGCCTTAACAACCCATTCAGCCTGGTCTAGAAGATCTAATGAAGGCCTTCATTATCAAGACATATGAGAGGTTGGATGCTCATAGGGCAACTATCAAAGAATTGGGCACTGGTTTTTGAAACTTGGAGAGATAAGTGGGACAAATTGCAACAATATTGTCTGAGAGAGTCGCAGGTACTCTGCCCGCTGACACTGAAAAAAATCCCAAAGAAACAGTGAATGCTATGGCCTTGAGAAGTGGGCAAGTGTTGAAAGATCCCACCCGATCCAAGATGATGTGATACCTGAAAAAGAAAGTGGGGAGCAGTTGAAGATTGATGTTGATAAAAAGAAGAAGGGCCAGATAAAAGATGAGAAAAAGAAGAAGGGAGAAACTTCGAGAACGGAGGAACATGATGAGAGTGAGCTTATTCCTGCTCTACCTTTCCCTCAAAAGCTATGTAGAGAAAAGCTGGACAAGCAGTTTGAGAGATTTCTGGATGTGTAAAACAGGTTCATGTAAATTTTCCATTCACAGAAGTGCTCTCACAAATGCCTGCCTATGCCAAATTCTTGAAGGAGATCCTAACAAAGAAGAGAAAAATAGAGGAGACCTCAGTGGTCAAGCTCACAGAGCATTGCAGTGCAATATTGCAAAACAAAATCCCACAAAAGTGTGGAGATCCAGGGAGTTCTACTATACCTTGCTCTTTAGGCTCTATTAATTTTGATAAATCTTTATGTGATTCTGGTGCTTCAATTAACTTAATGCCTCTATCTATTTACAGGAAACCGGAAAAGAAAATTGGAGAGAAAAGGTCAGTGCCAATATCTTTGCAGTTGGCAGACCAAAAGACTCTGATACCCGAGGGAATAGTGGGAAAATGTCTTAGTTAGGGTAGATAAGTTCGTATTTCCTATAGATTTTATAGTAGTGAATATGGAGGAGAACAAGGAGGTCCCCCTCATCTTAGGAAGACCAATCTTAACAACAGGTAGAGCTATATTAGATATATACGAGAGAAAGCTCACGCTTAGAGTGGGTGAAGAGACTGTAACTTTCAAGATGAATGTAGAAACGGGGGTGAAAGAGGAGAAGCCAACTACAAGTGTTGAGTGAAAAGTGAAGGGCTCAAAAGAGAATGCTGCGGCGAGGGAGAAAGATAAGTGTGGGATGCACCCCAAGAAGGCGGAGAAGAAACTGTCTGCATGGATGTGCGTATTAGTCCGAAGGCGAGGAATGGAGCCCGACTTCGACTCAGATCCCGACTAGATGTTCAAGGAATTTTCCTTTACCTTATGCTTTTTAATTGTGTGTCATGAGGACTTGCCACAACTTAATGTGTGTGTGTGTGGGGGGGGGGGGTTTTT
>MCJB01051574.1:223681-235022 GCA_002018475.1 Nicotiana obtusifolia | reverse complement strand
GGGGGGGGGGGGTTATTATATGTTGTATGTATATGTGTTAGTTTTGTTAGTTGTAGTAGTTGGAAAATTGAAAAAACCATAAAAATTGGAAATTTTTTGATTTTTCCCGACGATGGATATCATTCGACGGGTTTCTTAAGGGATTAAAGTCGAAAGAAAAAAGACAAAAAGATTTTCTTTTGTTAGGTAGTACCCCCTTGGTTTTTCTTTGTGCCGCGGATCTTTTCCAAGGGTTTTGTTTGAACCAAGTGTAGTTAGTTTCTATTTTTATAAGATTAGGAAACCTCGTGCTATGATTTGAATTGAAAGAGGTATCTCTTAACTTTATTATACCTTGAGAATAGTAAGTGCTTTAGTTGCGACGCTTTGGCTCAGTTTTTGACTCTTATATAAGTACCTTAAATTGTATTGTCTTAACTTTGCTTAACTGCTTTAACTAGAGTGTCTTGAAGAGTCCGATCCTGAGTGAGTTATGTGCCATGTATGTGTGTGAGGTTTTGTGTATTCTGTGTATTGCATTTGATGTCTAGAACTTGCCCGGTGTGTTTACAAAGCGAAATAGTAGTTTCAAAGAGTTAGGCTTCAAGCTGAATTAATGCCGCACGATAAGGGAAAGAAAGATGGGAAGTTTATCCTAAATGCCCCATAGCCTCTAGAAGATAGGTATGGACGTCATCATACCGATCCGCAAGACTCTACTAGACACTTGCTCATGACTCGTAGAATCTATGAACCTAAGGCTCTGATACCAACTTGTCACGACCCAAAATCTAACTAGTCATGGTGGCACCTAACCCATCCCGCTAGGTAAACCAATAGCTAACTATCCAATTTAATAAGATTTATGAAGAGAGAAAAAGGCAAACAACTGCTTTTGTACAAAGAATTCCCAAGGACTGGTAGCACAAATCATGAGCTTCTAAGATTTAGAGTTTACATAGATAGTGTAAAAATAAATACACCATCCGTCCGAATAATACATAAACAGATTTTTCATAAGTCTGGAGCTACCGTGAACAAGAGGCAGCTATGACCGGAACGCAGGTACGTTTTCAATGCTAGCTCCCATCATGCACAGCAACGTCAGCATCCAAATCTGCACGCAAGGTGCAGAAGTGTAGTATGAGTACCACCGACCCCATGTACTCAATAAGTAACAAACCTAACCTTAGATTGAAAGTAGTGACAAGATGAAATAGAGGTCGGAGTCCAACACCAATAGCCAATAATAGTTCATAACAAGATAATGATAATGGTAAAAGAAACATACTCATATATAAGATGCTCCTCATAGTTTCGGAAAAATAGGCATGCTTTTCAAGTATATCAGTGAAAACCAATTCTCTTACCGAAACCACAAAAATATGAGCAGGTTTGTAAAACTGTGATTTTTTCTCAAAACTTTCAACAACAGCTAAGAAATTTCTTTATCAGAAGGCATGATGAAAATCCATCTCTACGCCTACATATCAATGTGTATGACAAGTCATGAATGACGTGATACCATACAACATGAGAAAAATGCATCTCTATGCCTGTATGTCAAGTATGCATGTCGAATGCAATGCAAATCAGTTATAAAACAATATGCATACTCTCAGAGTATCAATTCACTCAGTCCTTCCAATCACTTAGTCCTCACAGTCACTCAGCACTCGCTCTCGGCACTCGCACTCACACTCACAGTCACACTCAGTAGGTACCTGCGCTCACTTGGGGTGTGTACAGACTCCGAAGGGGCTCCTTCTGCCCAAGCACTATAATAAGCCAATCATGGCGTAAACCATTAACATCTGCTGTGGCGTGCATCCCGCTCCCCTGATAAATCAATAATACTTGCTGCAGGGTGCAGCCCGATCCCATCAATAACCTCACAATCAGGCCCTCGGCCTTGCTCAATCATCAATCTCTCTAGTTTCTCGGCTCACGATGTCATGAAAATTAGCCCAAAAATAATGATTTGATGTATAAATAAATGGTAACGGAGACTGAGATATGATATGCAAATGAATGCGTACGACTGATTATGTAATTATAATGTAAGCAAATAACTCAACAACAGAAATGACCTCAGTGGGTCCCAATAGAATATGCATGTAGCCTAGACACAGTTTCTAACATGGATCACAACTCAATAGCCCTAGTACGTAGAGATTTCATGGTTACAGATAAGATCAGATAACTACACAGTACCACAGAAATAAAGGAGTCACAAGTCACACGGTGCACGCCCACACGCCCGTAACCTAGCATGTGCGTCACCTTAACACTAAACATATAACATGTAATTCGGGGTTTCATACACTCAGCACCAAGTTTAGAAGTATTACTTACCTCAACCCGTGTAAATCCCTACTTCAACACGCCCTTGCCTTGCGAAACGGCCTCCGAATGGCTAGAATCTATCCTCAAACAGTTCGATACAATCAACACGAGTTAAAGGGGTCAATTCCATAAGAAAATACTAAGTCCTTAATCAAATGTCAAAAGTCAACTCAAAAGTCAACCCTCGGATCCACGTCTCTAAATCCGGTAAAAGTCACAAAATTTGAACACCCATTCAACCACTCCAATTTTTTGCCAAATTTCTATCTTGAAATACTAATTATATGATGAAAACAATGATATATTTATTTATATTAACCAAATCCGAGTTAGAATCACTTACCCCGATGAATTTCCACAAAACCGAGCTCCTAAAGTCCAAATGTGAAAAAAATACTCTAACCCTCGTTTATATAGTAGAAAATCTAACCTCTCATTGTGCTGACCGCACATTTTTTATGCGGTCCGCACATTCCAGGTTCCGCGCCGCAATCCAAATTGTGCGATCGCACTTCAGTAGTGACTGCACTACCACGCTTCAGTAAATTGACCATAACATGATGTACAAATAACCAAATGATGAATGATTTAACTTTCCAAAAACTAGACTTAATGGGCTACAATTTTTGGATCATCTCCAAATTTCTTATATATTAAAAGATATATGTTTCCGAAGTCAGACAATCAACCTGTAGACTTCGCGGCCGCAAAAGGATTTCTGTGGTCCACACATTTCCTCTACGGTCCACACATGTGGCTTTGTCTCAGCACTCCATAATGTGCCCTCCGCACTTCACTCGCTCCAGAACATCATCAAAGTACCGAAATGCCCAAACTTGCTCAAAACTCACTCGAAACACACCCCGGGTCACCGGGACCCCATCCAAGCATACCAGCAGGTCCTAAAACACTTTACGAACTTACTCGAAGCCTCAAATCACACATAACAACATCGAAACGATGAATCACACCTCAAATCGAACTTAAATGAATTTTGAACTTTCAACTTTCAAAACTCGCGCCGAATCACATCTAATTAACTTGGAATAAACTCAAATTTTGCACACAAGTCACAAATGACATAACGAAGCTATTCAAATTCCCGTAACCACAATCCAGACCTGATCATCAAAGTCAACTCTCGGTCAAACTTATAAACTTTTCAAACCCTCAAATTTTTAACTTTTGCCAATTAGTGCTGAATCTTTCTAGGAGCATCCAAACGCAAATCGGGCATACGCCCGTGTCCAAAATCACCAGCCGGACCTAATGGAACCATCAAAACTCCGTTCCGAGGTCAAATTCACAAAGTCAAACTTGGTCAACTCTTCCAACTTAGAGCTTCAACAATGAATTCATTCTTCCAAATCAATTTCGAATAACCCGAAAAAATAAAACGAGGATTCACACAAGTATAATACATCATACGAAGCTACTCATGCCCTCAAATTATCAAGCGAAATGCAAATGCATAAAATGATCGGTTGGGTCGTTACATTCTCCCCCACTTAAACATACGTTCGTCCTCGAACGTGCCAAGATTTTTCCCAAAGCCATCAAACTGCCGCATAACCCTACCATGCACATACCTTGGGGTGATCCCACGTCACCCTATATAGGCCCAACAACACAACATAACTGAAGATCCTTAATTCAACCTTAACCTATAAACCTTGGAACCCAATTCCCCACATCTGGAACTCCTAACAAGACCTGAATCTCGCACCTATACACCGTATAAGTATGTACAAGCTGTATTAGGAGACACAATCACATGATATCCCACACAACTCAAATACTCATAGCAATAACTTCCGATGCAATAGTTGCTCGATAACCAACCCCATACCGGTAACAAACCTCATACCAACAAAATCTTGTTCTGAACCTTTGTACACTACCGACGATTAAAGAAAGAAACTGGTAACCACTTATCAGATCAACAAATCATGGAACTCTCCCTTCTTCAACAAGAACTATAGTCAATTTCTAAGCCGACTTCAGAATCAGATCCGATAGCACCCATTCTAGGTCCGACGACCTTATCTTATCAAATACAGTCGCCTTACTAACATGCCACATCAATACAACCTTAAGCCACGAACCTGCAATCTGTGCACTAATACGCAACAATTCAAGTGTACCCAAACATAGAAAATGACTCAAATAGGAGAACCGTCCCACAAGGTCAACAATGGCCACCATAACGCAATGCTATGAACCCATCACACATAGTAGAACCAAGAGACACGAATCTAACTCAAAAAATCATATCTCAACATAACTCCGCTGCAACGCGTGACCCCATCGAAACACCGATCCTATGAAATACCTCAAGCCATCATGCCCAAAATCCACAACCGCGTGCAATTCGACATGAAGTACCCAAGGTGCATGACCATAACCAAGGAGGAACGAATAACACAATACCACAATCCAGAAAGAACATAACCAAATGCGTAATCAATCATACCACAGTCCAGAAAGAACATAACCAAATGCACAATCAATCATTCAACACCCTAATACCCTTCTCGCTCAAATTTCGCTACAAGGACCAAACAGAATCTGCATCATGTGTGCACATAACCAACAAATCACAACCCCTCATAGCATAGAGGAGTAACATAGATCATATCAGAACATGAATAAGCTCAACTCTAACCGAATGGCACATCCCTCAACAATAGCAGTACAAAGTTAACTAATCCGACCTAATGTAGAATACACATCATCATTGGGTCTACTAATGGGCCCCAAATCAACTTTTGTCATCCACAAATATATAGATAACCCTCCGGAAGTCCAGAATGATCTAACCATGATGCATACCATCATCTGGATAGCTTTGGCCATATTTTCACAATCCACAACCACGAAACAATTTGCTCTTTAGAATTCCCAGTCTCCAAATCCATAGAACACACGAGTCACCATATCTGATCCCAACTCCACCGCCCGAATGTCTAACACATCTCTCATACACGGTCATCCCACGAGGAATACTTCTAAAATTTTTTCGTGTCTCATAGAACAAATCTAAACATCAGTAGTCATCAACCAGGCGAGTACCACAATTCTCATGAAGCATCCGTATGTCAAAACACAATGCGCCTTCTAAAATGCGCATCCTTCTCAGGCAATACCAAGTAGTAATATCATTCATCTAGTCATCTGTACCAACCCTGTTGTCTAGAACTCAAGACCTTCCCTTCAAAATTAAACCATGACCTTGCACATGCAAATCTTAATCCCACACAACTCACTGAATCTATCATGTCATCATATGAAAAGTACAAGAATCTCATAATCAACTCTTAGTCACCAATAGAATATATACCCGTTCAGTCAGAAACCTTCCATTTGATCCCATCCAGGAGAAAATCACAATATGCAACATGCTCCTAACACCGGTAGGAAGCATCCATCTCAAACCGTGGTAGAAACCACTCGAGAACTCTTTGAAACCCCTTTGCACATAACCAAGCCATCATAATTGAATCTCTCTAACTCAACCTAGCCACACAAGTTGCCAAACCCAAGAGTATTTTCACAAAACACCTGTAGAGACTCACCGCATCATAAGAATAAAAAAGGATCGAGTATACCATTACCATACTAATCGAACCTACTGCCAAGTTATCCTGCTTCCTCCGAGTTCCTTCTAAATTTCCTTCAGTTGATACTTCTCCTTGCTAGAACACCGCGATCCTTACCCAAACTCACCTCAAGAGATCCTAGCATAAAACCACACGCCTTAAAGCCCATAAGTCGTTGTTTCCCTCTTAAGCTCTCCAAACGTACCACAACCGAGACACCTACCCTGAAAAGACCTTTTGTGAACCTAAAGCCGTTAACTTCACTTTCGTGATACTGAAATGTAGAATCCATAATGATATAGAAATACAGGGAGTCCTGGCACCGTCCAATGTAAATCTCAGTTTCTAGCCATATACCAATCCACAAAATTCTCAACTGCTAGATATAAATCTTGAATCCATTAGAACCTTCTCAAGAGTCATCCACTCTGCTCAAATCTCAATTGCACCGATCAAACGGGTCAAACAACTTGTGCCCCATTAGCACGACAACACCCCAAAGAAGTAACCCCGCCTTAATATGACCGAGCAAAGTCCTACTCCATGCGCACTACATCTTCCACAATAACAACTCAATCATTCCATGATTCTCATATATCCATAAAGTGTAACACAATCCGTATCCAGAAATTCCTTAACTCGAGTCACCCTTGATCTTAATCTTTGCAAGTCATATTCAATTCACAAGTATGCCTCAAATCGAAACCAGTACAACGCATAACCACGCAATCAACTCGTCGATAGCAGACTCCTTCACTTGGCTCAAAGCCATGGAATAAAATATCCGATAACTTACAATAACCATACCCCATTACTTCCATAATACTGTAGTGAGATTCAACTAAATTCTTCATAAGCTCATGTAACACAAATCATCTAACACCTCAAATCATCTGCAAATCTCGCATTCATCCTCGTGATGGTCAGGTCAACTATTAGAATCGATCCAAACTCAAATTGCACAAATATAATCCACTGGTAGAAAAGGAAGCCTCCACATAACATCATAAGAATTACACATCCTTAGATTACCTCGCAGGTTATAACCCACCTGCTTAGCCTCAAATTGACATCTCTTTATATCTTGTCGCAGCCACAACTACTACGCCATCACTTAATCTTCTTGTGTCTAAACTCAAAATGAGAACCTAATTCGTTCCACGATTAAAAAACATGAAAAACCTTTCAACACACTCATAACTCGAGACTATATGTCACATCAAGAGAGAAATCAAGCACCCAATAGTCCTTTTCACATCCAAAGCAAACCCTTCTCGTCCCGTTCAACCCTCTGAACACATCTCGCAGTCACGTCATACTCATCATATAGCCATCTAACCACTCATCGAGCCACAGGTTCCACTATAGGGACATTACCAGACATATAAGTCCAAAAGCACGTGCTCACACAACCAAAATCCCCGTGCTCACCCTACAGCTAGAACCCGACTCAAGTCCTCCAGACTGGCCCATCAATAGAACATAGATATCACATCTCGCACATCATCCATGGAATCACAAGCCGTCGATGCACAACTGATATCAAGCGCTCACATGCGCATACGGAAGTGATATAGCCATTTCTTTGTTGAGCCAGATATATGTTACCCACCTAGTTATTATGTATCTTAGTTAAATCCTTTGAGTGTATAATCCTTTTTCTTTGGCAACCTTTTTACCTCTCGTGAGCACTTGAATTTGTTATGAACTTTGTAAAAGTTGAAGTGTGGGGTGGTTGGTTTGGCTTTTGAGTGGAACTAATGAAATAAGGAGAAAGGTGCAAGAAAGAAAGAAAAAAATAAGTGTCTGATTGTGAAAAATGTTCCTTGATAGTGGTAACTTGATATAATTATGCTTAAAGAAGTAGGGAGTTAATGTATATTGATTGTGAAGGTGGAGTTTTGGTTTGACAAAAGTGTGGAGTTTTGAATAGTGAATTGTATGTGTTAAAGTGCTTAGGGAGGTGTAGTCACTCTTATATCTAAATTTAACCTAACCGTCCCACAGCTTACATTACAACCAAGTAAGCTCCTACTTGATTTGACTGGGAGCTCGATTAGTTGAGTAGTACACTACGGGCAAGCCTATAGTGCATATTTTGTGGCATATGAATGTTGTTTCTGAGAGTGAGCAAATTCTTTCTATCTTGAGTTCCTAATTGTTTTTAAATTTTATTGTGTCTGGAACTACGCTCTATTGTTGTGTGAGGGCACTTGATTCATGAAGGAAAGATAATGTTGTTGACCTCTGTGTTAGAGTAAGTGAGCTGATTATAAATAATGCGTGGTGCTTTTGAATCAAATCTTGAGGTTAGTCTATTACAGTATTGTACTTTATCTGATTTAAATATTATTGGTGTGATGAGTTATTAGAGTTGTTTAAAAATGTCATGTCTATGTGAAGTGTAATTTGATTGATCGTGGACGAGCAATGGTTTAAGTGTGGGGTGTTGATGGTAGGCTATAATCTCATGTTTTAGTCACTTCTTGCACTCTAATTTACTGCACTTTTATTGTGTTTGAACTTTAATAGCTAGTGTTTTGTACTTATTGTGTGTTTTATGCTTTTAAGAGTGATTCCGAGCTATGTAGATGTTATGGAATGAATTCGAGTGATTTGGAGCTTTGAAGTCTGAGTAAAAGCCCAAGGGATTAAGTCGAGATCATGTTCGGGGGTGAAAAACCACATATGGATATCAAAAAGCGAGGAAAATTTCGTACTCTGAGAAAACCGCATTGCCACAGCGCATTGGTGTACAATTTCCTGCTGCCTGTCAGAAACAAATCTCTGGATTTCCTCACTAATGCCCCTCATGGCGCGTCGTCCCATGCGGCGTGCCTGTACAATTTTTACAGAGTAATTTTCCTATTTCGGCTGGGAGAAGATGATTGTCACACCTCTTTTCGTACACACCCCGAGGAAGGAGGAAAATGTATAAAAATGAGTTTTTCCAATTAAAGTGACATTTAATCGAAATGGGATTGTTTATTTATTTATTTATTAGAGTCGCCACTTGGAATATTTTAATTGGTGTTCCAAGTCACCGATTTATCCCATATCGAGGAAAATTTCGACTTTTCGTTTTGAAGTCTGCGAACCAGAAATTCTAGGTAAGGAATTCTGTTAACCCGAGGGAAGGTGTTAGGCACCCTCAGATTCCGTGGTTCTAGCACGGTCGCTTAATTGTTATAATTGGCTTATTATCTATTTTAATACCTATTATTAAACTATGGTGCATTTTACTTGATTCCGCTTTTCTGCTTTAAATTATTTGGAAAATTGCGATGTTAATAAAAATATATCACAAATCACGTCACATAAATGCACCCGTAATTTGTAACACCTTTTAACTAAACATCGGGATTTGAATTTGGGTCACATAAATGCGCACCCGAACTTAGGAAATTAAAATGTTGGACTAACGCACCTAAAGCAAATTACGCATTTTTAGTTTGCCGAGGGCCATGGAATTTGCTAAATAGCACGCCTCGATTTTCTATGTAATTAATTATCGAGGGCCATATGTTTGCATATTCATTTGGTATGGCACACCTCAATTTAATTTTAATATTTATTATTCAAATTTATTTAAATCGGACCACCTAAAAGGCACACCCGAAGATTGGCATCGTTACTATGTCACGAAAATCGTACCCATAGTTACAATGTGATTGATTAATCGTGTTTAAATTGAACTTCCTAAGTTTAAAACATTTTAAGCTTACTTATTCCAATCCTATATTTAATTAATCCAAGAAAACTGTCGGTATTCAATCTATTAGCTAAATGCCACACTTATACTATTCGGTTTATTTTATTAATGCTACTTTTATTAGATAATAGCATTATCCTTCAGCCCGACTAACGCCATTAGGCAATTAATTAGGCCCCAACGTAATTTATTCAACGTGGTATTGATTATAGCCGTCGCCTTAGGCTTCATGAGAGGAACCTCATTTTTAATACCAACTTTACAAAAATGGCCACATTTGCAAAAATGAACCTATCTTAGGTAGAAGTAATTCCACTACAGATAAAATAAAAATGAACGAGTTCTGGAATTTCACATTTTTGAACACTGTTTTCAGACAACAGGAATAGTAGCTAACTTTGACATTTGATTTTTGCAAGGTAGCAACGTTTGAAAACTCAATTTCAATGGCGCAAGTTTCACTATATATGCTGTCCGAGACTTTACACTAAAATATATGTCAAATTTCATTACAAATCCCAAATGACAACGTTCAATGTTCAGATTAACTTCTATGGAACATAATATGCATTTCATTAGTGTTGTCTTGCAACAAACAGCCTGTTTGATTTTCGAGGGGTCTAAATCCCAGCAGAAGAAAGAAAAGAACAAAATCAGTTACGAACACATCCAGTTACAAATACATCCAGCAATTTCTGTTGGAAATGGCCATACATTACTTAGTTATAACATAGGTATCATGTTCACAAATGTATTCCGCAGATCAAGCAACTCGCATGAAGTTGATACCGAAACCGGAATTGTAACAATCGAACATCAACAAAGATCGTTTAACAAAGCACAGAAATGTATCCATTCGAAAATCGACCAAAGTCGCGTAGTACGGAAACAAACACTCAACAGAAGAAGCAACTGATTCGGCAAAACATAACGGAACAAACGAAACAGCAGCAATTCGAAACTGAAACAGGGAGGTCTTAACGACCCCATTCATTAACATTTAACATATCTTTTCATGATTGTATTCGAACATACCTATATAGCCGGCAAACCAAATCTTAGTAAAAACAAACCACGAACGACAAGTTTCCGATGTTAGCAAACGATCCGCGACAGCAACGGCTAACCAACTCCAGTTTCTTTAGAATCCCTAACTACCGAACCTCTGTTTCTTGCTCCTTTGTTTATGTTTTTTCTCTTTTTCTCGTTTTCCTTTCTCTTTTTTTTTTTAAAAAAAGAAATCGGACTTCTGCTACTAATTTGAACTCGAAATTCAGAATCTGTTTCAAAGTTTTTTTTTTTTCAAAATTTTTCTCTCCCAAAATCGAACCGGACTTCTCTGTGTTTCCAAAAAATTTTCGACTTCTGTTTTTAACTATCCCCTTTTAAAATAATTTCAGACTCTCAACAAAAACCGAATCCCCCCAACAATGAAAGAAGTCGAGATATTTATAGAAGAAACCTCCCAAACGCCCTTGTCCCCAAAAAACCCGAAAAATCCAAACAAAAATCAGAAAAATCCAAAACCCTTACCTCTGTCCGGAAGTTGCTTTTCAAAACCAAGTACGGGACAAATGGAAGGCGTAGATCAATTGAGAGCTGATCTATGGCCTCCATTTGAACCGAAAATGGTCCCAAAGCCGTAAAAGCACTCGGGTGTACCCGTTTGGTCAGGGTTTGTTAGGTCCGTAGTACGTGGGGGGAA